>VMBQ01001036.1:62876-84440 GCA_007657795.1 Dreissena rostriformis | reverse complement strand
GTAGTAGTAGTAGTAGTAGTAGTAGTAGTAGTAGTAGTAGTAGTAGTAGTAGTAGTAGTAGTAGTAGTAGTAGTAGTAGTAGTAGTAGTAGTAGTAGTAGTAGTAGTAGTAGTAGATGGGCATATCTTACCTTTTAATTCATTTGTAGTATACGTGACTTCTGTAATTTTTTCAGATTTGCTTCCCACATACGGTAGTGTATGGTTATCAGTTATATGAGTCGGAGAAAACGTAAACGGCGAAACTTTTTATATCAAACAAACTTTCTATTAAAAATGCGTGACACTCTGTGTCTTTAATTTCATTGCATGAGATGCTATTGAACTGTCCGACATGTGTTATATTAATCTTCAAACTTAATCGTAATATTAATCTTCAAACACTCCATAAAAATCAAAACCAAATTTATGTTTATTTGTGAATGACTATTGAAAATCAACTTTTGGCGCATTCGATATTTAATTCGTAAACTAATTACTAAATGTATATAATATATAAAATCCAATGAAACATTTTAAAAGCTAGACACATTGACTCGATAAACATACGATTTGGTTGCTGTAACAAACATTTAATGAAATAAATAGTGTAGAACTTTCATATAATAAACATTAAAGTATAAAAGAACAACAGTTTAAGATTAAATAACATCGTATAGAAAGCGTTACATTTCATAATTTGAGTTTGTCATGAGATTGTATTCGAGCGTTCGATGGATTGCATGAGTAAGATGTCTCTACCTTTATGGTAATTTGATCAATGTCATAACGGTTGTGCACAAATATAGTCATTTTTAAAAGTGAATATCATAACATATATTGTGTTAACTCGTTATTATAATATACCTTATCCCTTGCGGTTGATCAGTGGTACATTTGAATGTATACTAAGCTTTGTGTATGTAAACGACTGCTTTACTGTACATAGTTACATTGCCATGCTTATATGTCCGAGACCGCCATTGGTCCCCGAATTCAGCCTCAGAAGTTCTAGTTATGTTACACACAACATTATGTTTGCAAACACATTTGGCAGTTATAACCGGTGATGTGGTTGGAGTAAAGCACGCAGAAACATTGTTGATCACACTTATGACATCCACAAATTTATTACTACCAACTTTTTTTCGAGTAAACACTCCATAAGATGTCTCGTTGAATGCACATGCTATTTCCAACGTTATGTCAGACACTTCAGTGATAGCCTGTACAACTATAAATACAGATGTGTATAATTAAAATGATTGATTGTAAAGAATACAGTAATATAAAGTTACCTCTTGCTAAAAACACCAACTTCTAATATTACTTCAACTAATAACTATTATTACGTCTAGTACTTCTACTAGTACTACAACAACAATAACAACACCAACTAATTTTATTAATACTACTACCACTACTACTACTACTACTTCTTCTACTGCTACTACTACTAATTCTACTTATTATGAAACAATTAATAGTCATAATACTCTTACAACAACAGCTTCTGCTACTACTACTTATACATTTACTCCCACCAAAATGTGATATATTTGTAAAAACACGTACATCCAATCGCCTTATATGATGCAAATATAACCAAAATGCAGAACGATTTATTCATCGTGTTAGGATGTTTTCATCGTGTACATGTACATTGACTGATTAAAACCAAACACAATAAATGATATAAGTTTCCAATGAACTTAATGCTTCAATAAGGAAAGCAATGAAGAAAATTAACAATGAAACTTCCTTTAACACAATGATTATGATTTGCGGAAGAAGATGGTTGAACCTATCTGTAAACTTAGTACTCTGTCTGCGAAAGATAGATTGTTATTGTTACATTGAGGCAGGTTCATTAAATGATGATCACCATTTACTACCATGTCTGAATCGTGTGGTGTTCCCCTTATGGTTGTTTACATGAATTCGAAATAGTATAAACCAACCGTTTTACCCCGTCTCGGTTTGTCATTGTGTAAGTCGAATATGCAAACATTTAAAAATACATGGTTGAAGCTTAGATAAAACACATTATGTCAGATAGATAACAAAATGTACGAAAAGATGCAGGGCAATTTACTATTACATACTAGAGATGGATAAAGGAAGAACTGCAGAACTGAAATAGAATCTAAAGTTTATTAAGGGTAAGTGGCCTTACGTTGCATAGTAATTCTTTCCCGACAATACATCATTACCGTACACTACCGACATTCTACATTTATCGGTAAAAAAAGACAAAGGAAAAACATATTACAAACGTTTGCCGCAGCCTTAATTCCGTATTTTATGATCACCTACATATTAAGAGAATTCAACATTGAAAGTTGAGCATTCGCAATTTCGGGGGCAAACTGTTTTATAGTGGAAAAAACGAAAACGCAATAATTTGAACGACATCTAAACAATATTTATTTTAATAAGTTAAAAATCACAGCATCTTACAAAGCATATGGAACATACAGCATATGGATAATGATTATAGAGCACATAGCATTTAGTTATTACAATAATGCCCCCGCTTTTTTACAAAAATATGTTTTGCATGAATTATTCTTTTTATTGATGGCACAGGGTCTTATGTGTCCCTAAGTTTCAGAATCGCGTAAGGAGCATAGTAAAAACGGGTCCCAGTTCAATATACGCATTAACCTATTTAAGCTATCTTGTGAAGTGTTTTGGAGGATTGACAGTCAAAAACCTACTTTGCAGCCTACTCAGAATTTGAGGATGATGTCTCAAATTCAAACACTCCGTCAGCTCCATTAAAGCACTTAAATTAAGGTAAGTAATTATTGTCACCACGTACTTTGGTATAAACACAAGTACATTTAACCCAATTTAGAAATGAAACATTATAATTATATTAAGTAATTTTAGTAATTCATATTTCCTGTATCAAAGAAATGTATTTTTATGTTCTTGTTCACAGTGTCGCTAAAAGTCTGGAGTCTTATTACGAAAAGATAAACATGAATAAAGTCACGGAATTACCACTTTTACGTAAATGTACATCAAAATACACCATTTTTATATGTTGTATAAAAATAGTATAGTAATGAGATGTTTCTTGTGAAATGTGACATATGTTAACATGTTATTATACTTTAAATGGCACACAAGGCGCCTTCTGGGCTACATAACACATGTTTTCGGCTAGAATCAAATGTGAAATATAATATCCATCATATAATGGTGTGGGAAAATACCACACATCATATCCGTTTACATGCTAACCATAGAAACCTTGTTATTAAAACACTTCGGTACTTTTTAACGGCTTTTGGCATGGGATTATTTCAATTTAAAACTGCACATATAGCATCGTATCTCAACAAATCTGCTCAATAAATGAGATTATATAATATTGCACCCATTAACGTATCAGCAAAGAAATGTATACATGCTATCAAAACATGTGGGCTGAGTAGTATGGTCTTCAAAAATGGTTTAAAACACTAACTGCATATGCTCTATTGCGTTATGACTCAGAATGTTGTGCAATGCTTTACATACCATAGTGCACCAAAATAAAAGTATTTCAAAATATTGGTACAGATACATTATATTTAACACGCCTATTCTTGTTTAGATATCGATCCATAAAATGAATCCACGTTAGTTAAATAGCATATGTACATGATGTTAAATATATAAAATATATGTGTCATAAACACGGATGAACCCATTACATATGCTGGGACACACGCACAGAGTATATCATCCACTATTTACGGTCATCATACATGTTGTGTTTATGTTTATATATTAAAAAGCCCATAACAAACTGTATAACATATTTACCTTTGATCTGATGTACGTTTGACCTTTTCTTTAAATATAGGACAATAGTAATCATTTGTGTCAACGTAATTAAAAAATGCATAGTAAATTAAATAGTGAACATTTGGTAGCAACGATCTGCATTTTGGCCATATTTCAACTTGACATCTTAAATGTAACCTTCCCTCTGAGGTTGTGGAAAATGTTGCCTGTGACATTGATTAAAATGCTGCATGCCAATCTTATGTAACCTCTTGACATCTACTAGTGGTATTTACCTTTAGGTTTGTACACGACATAAAATCAACACATGTTGATTATTCATGGAAATATATTGGTCATTTTTCCTCATAAATTATAAGATGACCGATAGAATCTATCAAGATGACGGTTTTGCTAGCTTCACATCCTTGCAGTTCGGACATTGACAGTATGTTAAAGAATCCAAGTTATGTTCATTATTATAAGACAAAACATATTAAATGATAATTATCATTTTATTTAACACTAAAACACTTCATCCATTACCTTTTTTAATGGGAAAGTATGATGGGTGAGTGATATTTAATTAAAACAATTACAATATGATTAGCTCGTGGAAAAGATAATATTGACACTGTGAAATCTGGCCCTTCCCCGTGCTTTGATATTGAACAAGCAACTTTGCTTTGAAATCATATTAAAACTATGGCTGAAATTGATTTCGGTTATTCTCGCCAAGAAACAATTAATCTAGCCTCCGATTATGCCATTCATTTGGGAATAAACAACAAGGGGAAAAGTTAAGTTTGAAAAGGCTGTTTGTGTTTTTAGGTAGATTGCCTGAGTTGAAGTTTAAAACAACACAGTCACTGGAAATAGCAAGGGCCAGAAGTGATACTAAGACCAATATTGACAATTGTTTCCAAGAACTGAACAATGTTATAACGAATTATCATTTGACAGACAAGCAATCCAGAATTTCAATATTGAGGAAAAAGGTTTAAATATTAATCGCAACACCCCTAAAATTGTTAAAGACAGGGCCTACAAAGCACATGAGGTGACATCTGGTAAGTCCAAGACAGTGATACTCATTGGTGGAGGTAAAGCTTCAGGTCAACACATTCCACCATATTTCATATGTCCTGTTGCACGAACGCATGCAAGTCTACTAGCCGGATAAACACCTGGAACGTCTGGGACAGTGTCTGATTCCGGCTAGTTCAATACCGACTAATTTTTTGATTACATTAGATACCATCTTGAACCTGTATAACGAAATCGTGATGCTAACAACCCCATCCTGATCTTGTATGACGGTCATAAAAGTCATGTCTCAATTTGTTTAATTGAGTGACCAAAATCAAATTATATAATTATATTTGTTCTTCCGCCCCATTGTAACCACCGTCGTCAACCCATGGATGTCTCGTGTTTTGGGCCTTTTGAAAATGCATGGAATGCGGCATGCCATCACCACATAAGAGTTACTGGTGGAAATGTTGTAACCAAAAATGATGTTTGTTGTATTGCATGAAAGGTGTACACATCCACTCTTACAACCGTGAACATTCAGACTGCTTTCCGGCGTTGTTGAATATATTCATTCAATGACAATTTAGTGAACGATATTGCTATTGTACCATCATTATGTACGCCCTGCACAAGTAAGAAAAACTCTTGGTAAAGTTGGAGAAGGTTAACCAATAACTGAATATGTTGCGAACAATAAAGTTAAAGAACATTTAAATAGAAATAAAACAACAAAGTCTGTAAAATCATCATAGATGGAAGTTGAAAATAAATTATCAAAGTCAACACCGTCTACGAACCCGATTCCTAAACCTGGTACCTCTTCTAGGAACGTCTTCAAACCCAATGCCAAAACCCGATACCTCTTCGAGGAACATTTCAAATATCTTGGATGAAACTCATCAAGAAGCTGACACCTCTGACGACGATGTTGACGACTCTAAAAAGTGCTGCGGGTATAAACTGTTCACATCCACAAAACTAAAATACTGCATTCGTCTAATTTTTGTAAAACGGACACAATGGGACATTTGTGATGGTTGGATGCATCTTAAATTGTGCACACCTGTTAGGTATTGAGAAGAGGTGATCAGTTTCTGTGCCCAAAACGTACAAGCGAAGAAGAATAAAAATATATAAATTGTACATAAAATACATACTTATAATGTTCACATTATAAGTTCATGTTTGAACCGTTGATTACTATTACATATCTTGTTGAACGACCCTTATAAACCAGTGTATTTGTAACTGGGGAAAATAGGTGACGTCACTAACACTGATATGTATTTATAGTGACCTGCAAATGAAGATGTTTACATATTTGAATCCATGAAACAGAGACGTAGATAACAATTTTAATCAGGTGATCAACGAATATTAATTCTAAGAATTGTTCACTCAATAAAGAATAGATATCTGTGGAAGGTAATTTAATAAGGTGTCTAAGCAGAATTGATCTATGTGTGCCTAATTTCGCTCAGGTGCCTAAGTTCGATCAGTTTTTAATGCCGTGGTTTCGAAAACCAGCACTCGCATCACGCGCCAGCCTTCCTACGAAAACTCATAACAGGAGTCGTATCTCCATCCACCTCTCGTAAAAATGCGGTTAAAACAGGTATTTATGAATAACAAAACATAAATTATGTCAATTACCTTATTTTTCATACATTTATCGTGCTTATAAATATTCTTTAAATCACCATTAAATTCATAAAACATCCGTCAAAATACTCTTTTCTACATTGCCGGGGACGCTGCAGTATTCAGGGGAGGTAAGAAAAGTCTCCGTAAATAAGCGCGTTGTTTTCCTGGGGCTCAAAAGGGGGCATTCATAAATTAGATCGACGCATTAAATTTTAAAATAATAGACGTCCGATTAAGACGTTGTTTATTTTTAAATTAAAGCTTTTTATAGAAGCGCCATTGTCTTTGTTTTCCACCACTTGATTAAGAACAAATAACTTCTCGTACTTTTAAGTTATTTTTATTGCGTATTTTAACAAGTTGGTATATGCTTTGGGTACATAAAATTTCAAACACTTTCCTTGTTAAGCGAATCAGTCGTATCTCCTTCATTTCAATGAACAACGACAATATTCTTCCAATATCTGGACTCATACAATGCTTTTGAATTTCAGTCGAAACCTACAAAACTCAGTGGGAAGTAAAGACAGTACACAAAAGGAAACTTTGCTAAGAGCCTATGAAGAAGTAACCGAAAAAGGTTCTCCTGTTAGGAAGACATCAATGCTTTTTTGTGTTCCATATGTCACCCTTCTGGACAGGGTAGCCGGACGTGTACAGGCTGGCGCTTTAAAAAATTAGGAAACTGTTTTTTTCCAAAGAAGAAGAGCTGGGCATTGTGGAGTATCTGGAGACATTTGCCTAGCTTGGCTACGGCGTCACAAGCTCAAAGATGAAAAATGTTGCAGGCGACCTTGCCTTCCAACTACGAAAGCGTCCCCCCATAAAGGCATTAAGCAATCGGTGGCTCAAAAACATTTTGAAACGCTGGGAGTCCAGAATAAGTTCCATGAGACCAAGCTCGCTCGAAACAAGCCGTGCCAAATGTTCAACAACCGAAACTGTCGACAAATCTCCTAGAAACAATGGAAACATATGACCTCTTCAACAAGCCACAGTTCATCTACAATGTAGATGAAACTGGAATCCAACCAGAGCACAGAAACCCAAACGTAATTGCGCCCCTGCATGAAAAGGCACAGGCTGTAACGTCGCCTCTTTCGACAACTACATCCATAATAGGGTTATTCTGGTTCCCGTCGTACTATAATAGTCTAGTATTACAACACCCCCAATTGTCAATGACATTTAAACGGTTTCTACTAAATACACAGATCAGTTTGACAAATGATACAGAATGCATATGGCCAATTTCGGATATTATTGTCACATGGTACATATTTTTATTTGGATATAATTGCAAACGTTTTTTTGATGATTTTATTGCAAAGGTGGGTGTTGAAAATCGGATTTTGTTCACAGAAAAGTGGCATCGTTTGAAAAGACGCGGGTACCAATATTGTAGAAAAAAAGTTGCGTCTTATACACCGGAAAATACGGTAAATAAAAGGTTTTTATGCAAGTTTTTTTTATAGTTGCAGGTTCACCCAAGTAGTTTCTTGCATTTGAAAAACATGTGACTTGTAAAAACATTATGGCAAAAAGAATTAAACTTTAAGATGTTCATGATAAACCTATCGAAAAACCCACTGATCCATTCGATTGGAAAGAATGTGTGATATGTCAAGAGAGAACACACGAGGAATAACAATGCCTTGCTGATACGAAAATAGCTGATGTAGATATTGGAGCTGGTTACTATTCATTTGAAACTATGATACAAAGATTTAAAGCAATACACTGGTTCCCTGTAAAACTTAAATTACAGCAACTGGATGAAGGAAATAGCACTGCATCAACACTTTAAAATCACAAGGCAAAGTGGCATGAAACGTGCAAAAACAAAATTATGATCTTAAGATATCACGTCAATAAAAAAGTAACAAACATCTGCTGTTGTTGGGGATTCACAATCTGGACATGCAAGAAAATTTATCAGACGCTGTTGTGGTTATTTTACAAAAACAATGATGCCCGGTTGCTTTTTTTTGTTGTGATGAGTCATGAGGAATCAACATTCATGATAGACAGACGAGTACGGGAATGTGCACTAGAACAACAAGATACAGTTCTTTTAGCGAAAAATAAGTGCTGGTGATCTAATATCACAGGAGGCGAAATATCATACCACCTGCTTGATAAATCTGTATAACAGGACACGAAAAGATGTTCCAAAAACCGATGAGGAACGTCAGGAATCGGTCGTTCATGGACTCGTTCTTGCCGAATTGGTAGACTATATTTATGCATCATGATCTGAAACTGATGCCGTCCCGGTATTCAAGCTGATAGACTTGCAAAACCTATATACCGAGCGTCTTGAACAATTAAGCGTATTTGTTGAAGGTCCTGTAAATGCAACACGTTTGAAAAATAGGATATTGGCTGCCTTACCAGATTAACAAGCCCATAAGCAATGGAAAGGTGTTCTTTAAGTCTTTAAAGAAGATGTTGGCGAGGTTCTCAAGCAGGCAACATCTTGCAGCTTCTGGAGTTTCACTTCTTTATATTGTAATTACGATGATGAAGGTATAATCTTAGCAAAAGCAGCAAAGATAGTGAGAAGAGGTATGCTGAATACTAAGTATCGATTTACAGGAACATTCAATGAACGCTGCCAACAAGAATCAGTTGCACAAACTTTACTTTCATTAGTTAGAATGATCCTAGGAGGACCCAGCATTGAGACTCATTGTAGTAATGTTGTCGAATCGCAATCAATACTAACCATTTCTCAGCTATTACAGTTCAACTGTGCAATACGTCGTCGAAAAGATGCAGATGCAATTTACCATTCTTCAGATATAGAGCCTCCATTGCCAATATACTTAGGAATGGTTATCCACGCAGAAACAAAAAAAAATGGATCGTGTTGATAAACTTTTCAGTTTAGGACTTATCATATGACAGAGTGATGAATATATCGACAGCTATGGGAAATTATATTTGTGACAGATTTCAAATGATGATGTTGTTTGTCCAGCGAAACTTCGTGGCAATATTTTTACAACCGGAGCAGTTGATAATATTGACCACAATCCAAGCTCCACTACAGCTAAAGGATCATTGCACGGAACAGCGATTTCTCTATTTCAACACCCAGAAGTTGATAACCTAGGTACTGACAGAGAAGGGATCTTAATCAATGAAAACCTGAAAAGATACAATATAAAACCATTACCAGAAAGATACTCAATAGTACCACCTGTCATTCTCCCGAAGGAGCAAGCTGCTGTACCACTTTTGGAAGGACCATTGATGAATCATTCAGACCATTTCAGTGATGCACAATACTTAGAGTATAGGTATATCTTATGTGTAGAGCTTATAATTTATATAATAGCATGTAGTATAAACATAAAACTAGCGCATATGACTTCACATATTTGCTTAAAAGCCATTTGGCACACGAATACAAACATACATTTTATATCTAAGTAGCAATTACCATTGCTTTGATAATGCAATTCTGGATCTAGCATCAAACTTTAGATTTTCTATCTGAACATATTCATGCTTATACGTATGCTTAATTGTGCTTAAGTTTGCGAATTTACAAGTTGCTCAATCATGTACGTCATGAGATCGAAAAAGGGGATGCAAGAGACAAGGTTACAATGACATGGTCTGCCTTCCATGCAAATTTATCGCAGAGTCATTTTGTTAAGGCAATTTCTTTTGACATAAGTTCCGTATTACCCTTGTTTCAGAAGAGGCAAAGTCTGCTGCAATGATTCGGCACTCAATGACCATTGTCAAAGAGTGTGTCAATTGTCTTTATTCAGGACAAAAACCAGCTACGACATATGATCAGCCACTTTATACCCTAGCCAAAAACATTAAATGGATTTTACCTTAGAGATACGGAGAGAACCTTTTGAAGTGATGTTTGGTGGTCTTCGCATAGAGATTGCTGCTTTGAGAACGATTGTGGATTGGCTACAGGATAGTGGCTGGGTGAATGCGTTAAGTCAGTCTAATAGCATCTGCCGGTACAGCAGACTCATTCCTTAAGTCATCACATGCAACTAGAACCCGACATGCGCACCAGATAACTGCTTGATCATTACATATTTTGATGCATAAAGCCTATACTCAATTCTTAGACACTGTCGATGATATTGGGGTCAATAGTCTCAGTTTTAAGGAGTGGAAAGAAAGAAGAGAAATGGATAGTCCACTGTTCAAATTCTGGTCACTTACATAGTTTGAACTGATTGTTCTTATCTTATCTTTGTCCGGTCTCTACGAGAGGGAAATTTTGAGCTGTTTACAGAATCTTTGACCATGTTAATTCCCTGGTTCTTCGCTTTGGACCATCCAAATTACGCTCGTTGGCTCCCTATTCATGTGAGAGATATGATAGCAGACAGAATTCAAGAAGGGTCATTTTGTAGTACAAAAAACTCACCACGCATTTTCTGCAATAGCTATCGACCATGCTCATGAGCAAAACAACAAATTAGTGAAGGGACAAGGTGGAGTTATCGGGCTTACAGAAAATGCATCTCAACTTCTACGATGGATGGTATGTGGTCCAGAAATGGCTCGTGTGGTCAATGAGTTTGAGATTTCACAAGAACGTATCAAGCAAGAACAAACTTAAGGGCCGGACATAAAACACCGTGAGCAAGTTAAAAGTAAACAGAATTCATGTGTTAAACAAGTCCAAGCGATGACAAATACTCTTGTGGAAATGGGTATCCATTCTTGGAAGAATGTGGGGATCTTTTAGTCCTAGGCACGCGTGACATTGCTGATCGGAAGGTTGAAAATACAATACGAAATATTGAACACATTGGGAAGAATCAGTTTAATATATATTTTTCCTAAATATTTTTCATTGATTTTGACAAATGTGGCTAGAATTTCATATTTCAAGATGGCCGCAATTTAATTTGATCATATTTATTTTTAATTTGGTTTTTGATAACATTGATAAGGTCATTTGCATGGTAAATACAAGATTTCAGGTCAGTTAATACACTAATACAATTTTGATGAATTTGTAAATGTATTTTTTTGGAAATTTGACAGCCGCCATTTTAAAATGGCCGCCATAGCCCTGTATGCAAAATTTTGAGAGTGGTTCCATATCTGATATTGTTCAGTATGCTTTTAGCTGGTATTTTGCAAATGTTCATGCTTTTATCAAATCTTGAACAATTCTGGTGAAAATCTGCACAAATCGACTGGACTAGTTCTTTTCCACACAAACTAAAATAATGTTTTGTTTAAAGTGCAACATATTTTTTGTTTAATGTAATTTTACATTCTTAAAAAGCAGGCGACTAAGAAAATAAACCACGTTACGTTATGCAGCCGTGGTAAAGAACCGTTTTTGCACACTAATCATAAACAATATAAGTACATGTAATACAGGAAACCGACCATTTCAAACCGTGTTGGTGAAAAGGTATCAGAACATATGTTTTAGTTTCTTATCTTTTTAGCACACTTTCCAATCTTGTTTCAGCATTAAATACCGATTCTGTGTTACAAAAGTAATACACAAAATCAGGGTGTTAAAGTACATGGTGGCATGCGTGAACAAAGGGTGACTGTGTTTAAGTGAGATTATTTAAGGTTTATTTCAAATGCTCGGACACCGTTCAGAGTGACGAAAATGTACGAAACAGGGCGATAGTACACGAAGTCCATTACAGGTTTAAATCCTTAATGGCGGGATACCTCTATTACGCAAAATGAAATATCAGAAAAAGGAAATGAATCAGTTAAAGATGTTTAAGTCAAATGATTGTGCCGTATATTGTGAGGAACGGCTTAATGTACAAATCTACCTTCCTACCACACGTGATATTACAATGGTAATACAATGTATCGCCTTGAATAAATTGGCGCGTGTATCTGTTATAAATAGCTGTGCTATTTAGCTACCCAACTTTCTTGCATTTGGTAATCCAGGTACAAGCGCTGATAATTCTGATTCCGTAATATACCGGTATACCTCGTATTAGTCCTTTTAAGATTATGAATCTCGTTTTTTGTTAAATCATAATATTATATGTTTTACTTGCTGTAATAATAATTTTTATTTAAAACAGTTTGAATTTTTTGAAACTATTTAACATTTACTATTTTATGTGGCTTAAAATATACGTACACGACCAAGCTTTGCAATTGTGCCGTGTACAACCTTATTGCGACTTCTTCTTGAATTGCACGACGATGACTTGAATGTTAAACTATATGATGCATTGTCTCTAAAGCTTTTTTAAAATAGACGAGATGTTGTCGATACTCGCTTAGGTTGTATTATGTTTAGTGAAGTATTCTGGGCGAAATATGAGGTTTAGAGCTCCTTAAATCCGGTTTAAACCACTAGTGCTTTTATTTTGACCTATTCCAAGGCGGTGACCCCAGTTTTGATCCGTTTAGTCCGTTTTTTATGTACATGTGTTTTTTGTCTTGTGCTTTTGTTGATTTCCTTAAAGAAATGTATGTACACATTTGCATTGGACAAACAATGTATTCGACGATAATCATTATGTTAATACTAGGAAGCGAGTTCATGAAGCATACTATTTCCAAAGGCGCACGCGCGCGTGTGTGTGTGCGTGCGTGCGTGCGTGTGGGCATGCATGGGTGCGTGTGTTTTTGTTTAAATTCTTCAAGTACAAATTGGCTGTTTTGCGTTTATGTTAAACGGTCTTAGTATGACCGGAATTCGGCTGCTTTATGTGTGTATAGAACTTGTATTAAAATAAAAGGACAGCAAAATTATCTTTTTGATTTATCAGTAGTGAACTCGATACCCGACTGGGTTATTTTACAATATTTTATAGAAGATTAAACGGGTCCTTAAAACCAGTGTCTGAAGAAGAGCAAGGCAAATAAACTGAAATTTTACCCAAGCAGTTCACGATCGATAAATTGAACTTTATCGTGTCGTCTGCCGGTGCGTGAGCATAGCCAAATGTAATAATGTCAACAAAAACCACATAAGGAAGATAATTGGAAAAACCCAAAATCTGGCGAAATTATGCGGTATTAGGAAAACTTAAAGTTTGTCGCAAGGTAGGTCATGTACTTTTTTTAATGTCTTTGATATGTATCCTTATTATAATATTAATTGAATACACTTATAGAAAGCAAGAAGGAAACGTTAGCATACGATTATTTCACTATACAATCAGTTTATGAATCATAACATAATAAATGAGGTTATTATGTTTTCAATATATTGTTTTGGTGTTATGAAATGCACAAATTAACTGAACATGCCAAAAAGGTTTTCTCAATTTATATCTGTGACACCTTCATTTACTCAATATTGTGTTCCCTTCATATTGAGAACATATTATTTTTAATTATATTGATATATTAATACACGAAAATATTTTATAAGTTATCATATTGATATAGTCGCAAGGCTGCTACAATGTGATAAAAAGTATAATCTTTGTATGAAAAGCATGAATCAATATGCGAACTCGGGTTATACAATGTTGACAAAACATCAGGAAAATCAAAAGTAGAACGATATTAAAGATACAATACCAATGTATGTTTAGACATGACTACGTGTTAAGGTGTGTTAAGTTTGAACTTCATAACATATCACAGATCAAGGTAAAAATTGTCTTTATCGGATGTGTATGTTAAATGTTATGAATCCTATTTTTAATATTTTGAAATCGAAATAAAAGATATTTGTTCTCAATTTTAATAACGCTTGCAAATTTAACTTTTCGCCTACCACTTAAATCAATATTTACTTATTACTGATGAATAGCCAGTGGTATTTAAGGCCCAATAGTATAACACATTACTTGTTTATTATTCATTAAGTTTTATAATGTATAGAGAAACTTGTTGTACCATGTACGTACACAAGTTGTATGAATTACACGAGCAATAATTTCAGTAAAACATCTGGCCTTAGCAGAAATACTTGTAGAACGTGAATGAAGAAGGGATAGATACGGAATACCGTTAGGGCAATCGTGATTACACATTTAAATCCAGAGTGCGAGAATGCGAGAACGCGAGAGTACGATGACGAGAATGCGACAATACGATGACGACAGTGCGACAATACGATGGCGAGAATGCGAGGACGCGATGGCGAAAATGCGAAAACTCGATAGTACGATGACGACAATGCGACAGTGCGATGACGACAGTGCGACAAAACGATGGCGACAGCGCGAAAGTATGATGGCGACAATTCGAGAATGCGAGAACGCGAGAGTATGATGACGAGAATGCGACAATACGATGATGACGGTGCGACAATACGATGGCGAGAATGCGAGAACGCGATGGCGAGAATGCGATGTTACGATGGCGACAGTACGATATGACTATGGCATTGTCGCAAACGTACTATCGCACTGTCGCCATCGTATTGTCGCATTGTCGCATTGTCGTCATCGTACTATCGCGGTCTCGCATTCTCGCCATCGCGTTCTCGCATTCTTGCAATCGCGTTCTCGCATTTTCGCCATCGTTTTGTCGCACTGTCGTCATCGTATTGTCGCATTCTCGTCATCGTACTCTCGCGTTCTCGAATTCTCGCCCTCTGGATTTTAATGTGTAACCACGATGGCCCTAAAGGTATTCCGTAGATAGACATTCCTAGTCTACATAATTCTGTCGCAATGCTGGTCAATTTTTTAACGGTAAAAATATATAATGTTTTATGATGTTAATAATTTATCTTTACCCGCCCCGTCTCACAGATATTACGTATGCTTGGCATTAATCCTGGAATTCTATCCATAATAAAATCACAAAGTACTAAAGCAATTATTATTTCATCTCATGTTTAAATCATTTTATATAAACAAAATGATACGAATGTGTTTATTTATCAATTTCGTACATCGTCTTCGTGTTCTGTCGTGTCGTTGCATTTGACAGTCGTTCGTTCGACGTCAACATTAACGTTCAAGAAATCTGGTTGGTAGATTTCCCTTAAACATTACATAAAACACCATCTTTCAAAACGCTTCAAATCTGCACGATCCTCTAGAATAAATTATATATAGCATTGCCAGAGCTAAAATTAAAAACTGAAAAATAGTTTCGTAGCCTATTACACTGTAAGACCGATATGCTTTATATTTTACATGTGGCATATAATGGTTCTCAAAAAAATATTTTCAAAATATTCGCCTGATAACAAACATGGTCGCATTTTTTCTGCATGATGACACGGAAAATAGAGTATAGTGTAGGAGTACATTAAAAGTAGCAACATCCTGGAAGCCACAAGCTTAATATAGACGTATGTGAAATAGGAGTACATGCTTTTTTCACGACTTCTACTCTGAATCTCCAATGTCCTGAGTGTTCATATTTTCATTGAATAATTAACATACAATGTTTCTAAACCGAGTGTTTAAATATTTTTTCTAGTGTACACATTGGCACACCTATGGCCACATTGACTTCTCAGAAACGGCAAAGCCCATGGGTTTCATTGATATATATAACATTGCCCAATGGTTGTTAACAAATTGATCAAATTAACTGAAATTATAATTTATGACATATATACTATATAACAGAACATAACTTTTTGTGGTCTGAAACATAAAGTAAAATGTAACAAACATCACGATAAACCCGAAATCGGTTAATGAAACTACAGACATCATGAGAGAATGTTGCAATATTGTTGCCATTCGCTAGTATTTAATTTATTGGATTGCTCATAAACCCATTTTAACGACGAGATTTGGTCGATAATTTTCAATTGTGCTTATATTTCTTCCTACTTTAATGAATCAATAACCGCATAGCATTTGTTTGATGAAACATTGAAACATTAACTTCCAATAAAAAAGCATTATGGCAATTTTTCAAATACATGTATGACATAGGATGCATATATTTCCCGTTATAATATTACTCATGACCGCCATTACTTACCACAGATCAATGCTTTTCTCTAGTGTTAATGTACTTCTATAGATTTAATCTAGTTACCATTATTTAAATAGAATGACATTTTTCGAAACAAACAGTCATATAATTAAATAAAGGAATGTATGCAATATGTATACTCCACCAAAATAACACACATGACAAAGAAAAATGTTTAAAATATCCGTTCTTTTATGGATAACTATCAATCATTATCGAAAAAGTAATAAAGCGTTTGTTACGCTTTTTATCGATAATTCAGCAAAACGTGTATTACCAACATTAGGTTTAAACTGCCTAAAAAATAACAGAGATTGCGTGGTGTAGTGCTCGAGCCCCAATAATGGCACTTTTTTATTTTATCTTTTTCTTGTTATAATAATTATTTAAAACTGTTCCAACAAATGCAGTTTTGTCAGTAAATTTCTAAATGACTTTTGTCACAAATACGAAAATCAGTGAACATGTTCCTATGAGAACAGTTAATACAGTTCGCGTGTGTAATAGTAAATGCTCAACAACTGTAAACAGCCTTCTAGTATTCCGAAAGGTATCACTGACACATAAATTACGATGTCGCAACATAGCGACTACGCTGTTTTTGTTTATTGTGCATTCAACACAAAAGTTCGATGTTTTCATTGAAGATAACAAAAACGACAAACAGCAACAAATGTATCAAGGAAAAGTACTTCATCAAGTGGCATAAGTATCTTAGACACGTAGTAACAAGAGAAACATACTTTTTTAAATTGACAAATCGACACTTGACGTTGATTCAATATTCATTTTCACTCGTGATCAAGAATTTGCGTATGAAATGCGAATAAACTGCACTTGTACATACATCTTGGTGAACTTGAAATCACGCTTGAAAGTAAACTGAATGTGTTTTTGGTGTTCTTGAGCGTCGCAGTAAACGTTTAAAAAGTGACTAGTAAATGTAAGATAGTGTACATTTGTGTTGTGTATTTTGATAAATAGAATGCCGCTGCCGTTGCTAAACATGGACAATGTTAAGTAGGTGAGACTGAAATCCTTATCGCGCACAAAATACAATATTTTATACAAAAAAAACGTCATCCGGATTGCAGATCTTGCGTTACAACAAGCTATGCGTTCTAACCGACAATTAAATGTCTTCATGACGAAACTCTAAATTCCACCTGTAACACGACTGCGATTGCGGATATCAATCTCTAATAACCCCACGCACGGATGATTAACGCAATTCTCCACTATGACGGAGTTAAAGCAAAATCAAAAACAAAATTAAATATTATTTTTTTTATAAATATGGGAGGATCATATTTATGTCTATGTTCCAAAAAGATTAATTTCGTATCGGATTCTCGAAATGCATTGTGGCATGGCGGTAAAATTAATAACAATTAACATAATACATACGATGCATGCGTAAAAGAAATATTTATACATACAACTACAAAGGTTGTCAAAATAGTGTCTTTTTAAAAACGAACTTATCCATTCCTTGAATTCGTAACTAAGCATTTTTGAACGCGGCTTATTATATAGGATACGATTATGGCCAATGTTAATCGAAATCATTTAATGAAAATAGACGTTCGGTAAGGTTCATTTATCGGGATGGACATATTGGCCAATTGTGTATAAGTAGCAATTTTAGTTGTACTGTTAACACGCACTACATCAGGCCCTTAGTTTGTAGTTGCGCCCTTTGAAACAGGAGTAACACTGTATATGAACGTCATCGTTTGTTTGTTGTTGTTGTTTTTCATTTTCAAGCCAAATGGCTGTACTGCAAACCATCTTCGCGTAACGTTCGATCTAGATTCTCGTAATGCCCGGGTTCCTCTTCTGTCCTGCAAGAAATTCAACTAAATAACGTTAGTAACAAAAAACAATTATGTGTTATATTTTTAAGCATATGTTCACATGTTTTTCATTTAAAAGCTTAAACTTATAAGGCATTATAAAAAAAAATATATTTTTTTTTTAAATGATGTTTGTAATAGGTCATGTTCATTCATGTTATACTATATTAACTTACTTGTTATTAATCCGTGTTCATAAATACGATTAAATTTCAGAATGATATCAAAATAATGTTGTATTAGTTTTAAAATAAAGTGCTAAACCTTTCACGTGATATATCTCTTGTGACATCTGAAGATCCATCAACTTCTGCAATTAATTTAACTTGTTATAGCTCGTATTGTGAAAACTATTATACTTCATTGGTTCCTCAGAACACTTAAGCAATTACATAAACAACTATGAGATCAATGACACACATTTTACAAAACAGTATTTGATTTCCTGGTTAAATGAATGTTCCCTAATATAATACATATTTTTTTTTATTTTGTCTTGTTTTAGTTTTCTGAATATGTTTATGTCAATACTTTCGTATTCTTCTTTGTTTTGCATTATAACAAACAATAAAAGTGTCGCGCCTTAATAGCTCGCATGTCTCATGCTTACCGTCAGACATGTTTATTTCTGCTAAGGCCAAGAAAGAAATTGGTTTCCCTGCTTCCGAAGCTAAGGCGTCGGTCCTGCGTGATGAAACATCGTTGTTCATCCCGGTTAAAAACTGGGCAAAGTGGTCCATCGGTACATGGGTTATATTATCAATCGCACTTGCTTGCGTTAAGGTAATAATATCAACGAGTTCAATGGGACTTTCTGTATTTGCTTGGTGATTTCTTCTGTTCATATTGTTCTGCAACGTTGAATCGCCAGTAATGAACTCAATTGGTATATCTGCAATCTCATGGTAATGTATATGGGTGTTCTCTTCAGAAGTTACATCTAGGTTACTTAACATAACTGTCGACATCTGCTGATCTGTAGATTAACATGAACGTGTAACTATTAAACATATGTGCAGAACAATTATTATAATCGTGCGTGCTTATTTGCCGTGCTGCTTATGACATAAGCTGTTTTCAGGAGGATTCTTCCGACAATAATTAAAATGAAACTTGAATGATTACCTCAATCATTTAAATTGGCGTAGAATGTATTTGATCTAAGTTAGAATGCATGTAATTGTCAGACGCTATATTGTGCTTCCACTATTCACTTGTATCTATCGTTTTCTGCACAAGAATGTTACGTACCGTTTGAGCGCGTTTTTAATCTCCAATATGCGCAGATTGATATGATTGCTGCAATAATAAGTGCCACGCCGGCAGCAGCAAAGATGATTATAATTTCTCTTCTTGAAAACGCTGTAAAACGCAAGATATATATTAACATGGTTGAAAAGCAGTAACAATGTTTATTTAGTTATGGGCATATAATGCACCGATAATTAAAGCAATTATTATTTGCACGAAGCGATGAATACACGGAGTATGGTTTATTTATTTGCATAATCAGCAATATATGCTTTTGGCAAAATAAAATCATATTAAAAATACAAGTACGCAGCTAGATGAAGTTTGACTGTACACACAATTATTGTATACAATTCTGAATATAATACTAAAAGTATCGGAAAGTAATGTATAGCTTGAAAATAATGCCTATAGATGACGTAAATATAACAAAAACAAGTGTAGGTAATGTGAAGAATAAGAAACAACAAAAGAATCAAGTATATATTTTCGTTTTAACATTGCAAAATAGATGAATGTTGAGACTTAACGAATACATTTAACAGACTTCGATGGCATTTTCTTTCAAAATATTTCAAGCTATTAAATGACAGCTTCATGTTGTATTAAGACAGCAGGTCTGAATATAATGGACAAATACCTAGAATTTGAAATTCAGATTCAATCATGCCAGTATTGGAAACTGGATATTTACGATAATTGATGTTACTTTTATTAAATCTCCCTTTTTATTTCTTAATGATGCGAAAACAATCGGAATCTACTCGATGCAATTCTCTATCAAGTGTATCAAACATTCATTAAAAATTGATTCAGTTTCGCAGCAAGTATTAAGCTGGTGTTTAACTTTACAACTTATATCTATCTACTAGCAATTGCAATTATAAGAACTAAAATGCATTTGTCATATTTGTATCCATATATGTATCCGTCAGAAAATTTCCTATATGCCAAGTCGTAATATCCTCGATCTGTCATTAACGAATAACATGCACGACACATTCGTGGCACACCTTTGTTATTCAATTCTTTACAAAAATGTTGACTTCAATTGTATTGCCTTACACATATATATTCAGATGTTTTGTGGGAATATAGCTTTTATGCATGAAACTTAAAATACCAATCGTGGTACGCGTTTGAAGACTAAATACACTTCAACACCGTTATTTCGAACACCGATAATCCGAAGTCACCGTTATTTCGAAGTATTTTTCGGGTCCCGATTTTGGTTCTTCTTTGTTTAAAGTAAAATTCCATTGTTAATCCGAACTTCGTTAAACCGAAGAAATCGTTAATTCGAAGTGATTCTGTCGGTCCCAACAATATAATTTGCACCTAATTATCAGTCTTTAATCCGAAGTCAAAACTGCAAAACATTATAATTCGCACCTAGTTATCAGTCCTTAATCCGAAGTCAAAACTGCTAAACACTGAGCGTAATTTCACACCTTTGTCGCCTGCGCGTGGCGCGTCAAAAGCCGATAATTACACCTTTGTCGTCTGCATGTAGCGTGTTAATTTTATAATGTCTTCAAAAGCCGATTATTACTATTTACGTATTTTTGCATTCTTTAGTAACAAACAAACGTGTCACGTTAGGTCTGAGTAAATGTGGTCAAATGAAATGCATAATATATAAACTCTACATTTATATATAAACAAAAGACACGGGCGGAAGTGAGTTCTTCAATGTCCTTGACACATTGGAGAAATATGTTTCACGCGTCAAGTTTAGTGATGCTAACGCCGGTGTTCAGAGAGACATCGCGTCTTATTAAAAAAAAAGTAAATTCATTTCCGAAAATGTATTCATATGTATTTACATGTATGATAATTTATATGTTCTGATAATTTGTGCTATTCATTATATATTATATGTTCTGTAATTAGGGAAAAATAAAAAGAAGAAAAAGAATCGTGCTATCTGACTAGTTAACGTTTTTAAGTAAAACAATTATTAATAGTAGCGTGTAACCGAACCATGCGAATTCCACAACGTTTTATTTTTACAGATTCAAAGAAGTCTCCTGTCAAATGTTTATTTCGAATTATCGTTAATCCGAAGTTTTTTAAACGGTCCCGACGACTTCGAAATAACGGTGTTGAAGTGTATTTGCATGTGT
>VMBQ01001036.1:16111-62557 GCA_007657795.1 Dreissena rostriformis | reverse complement strand
CTACTACTACTACTACTACTACTACTACTACTACTACTACTACTACTACTACTACTACTACTACTACTACTACTACTACTACTACTACTACTACTACTACTACTACTTCTACTACTACTACTACTACTACTACTACTACTACTACTACTACAAAAACAACAACAACTACTTCGACAACAACTACTACTACTATTACTTCTTCTACTACTACTGCTGTTACTACTTCTCATTTTGCTACTACTATGACGTACGCTTTATCTACTAAAGATGATTATACTAGTAATCATAATATTCGTACAACATTAATACAGCTACTGTTGCTACCACCACAATTTGTTCAATTTGTAAAAACACGTACATCCAATCGCCTTATATGATGCAAATATAACCAAAATGCAGAACGATTTATTCATCGTGTTAAGATTTATACATCGTGTTAAACACAATAAATGATATACTTTTCCAATGGACTTAATGTTAAAATGCGGAAAACAATTATGTCAATGAATAATGAAACTTCCCTGACCACAATGACAATGATTTGCAGAAGATTTGCGGAAGAAGAAAGTTTAACCTTTCAGTTAACTTAGTTACGTTATACGAATGGGTTCTGCAGGATCACAACCCTGTCTAAGAGTGAGGGCCTTCAATCGTTACATAAAGGCAGGTTCTTTAAAAGATGACTCACAGTTAGTACCATGTCTGAATCGTATGGTTTTTTCCTTATGGCATGAAAAAGAAATAGTATAAACAAACCTTTATTACCACGTCTTGGGTTGTCATTGTGTAAGTCGATTATGCAAACATTTTCAAATGCATGTTTAAAGTTTCGGTAAAACACATTATGTCAGATAGATAAAAACATGTACGAAAAGATACATGGTAATTTACTATAACATTCTAGTGATGAATAAACTGATGACAGCACTGCATAACTGAAATAGAATCTCAAGTTAATTAAGGGTAAGTAGTGGCCTTACTTTGCATAGTAATTATTTCAGACTCCACATAAGTACCGACAGCAGTCTATATTTATCGGGAAAAAAAGACAAAGGTAAATCAAACTACAAATTGAACGACATCTAAACAATATTTATTTTAATAAGTTAAAAAATCACAACATCTTACAAAGCACTTGTTACATACAGTATATGGATAATGTGTATTGTGCACATAGCATTAACTTATTACAAATATGCCCCCTCTTTTTTAAATAAATATGTGTTTCATAAAAAAAAATTATATTGATGACATAGTGTCTTATGTGCCCCTTAGTCTAAGAATTGCGTAGGTAAAACGAATCGCAGGTCAATAAGCGCATTTACTATATAAGCTGTCTTGTGTTGTGTTTTTTGAGAATGTTCAACAGAAATTCAAACACTCCATCAGCTGCAATAAAGCTCTTTAAAGGTAAGTAATTAATTTAACCACGTACGTTGCATGAACAACAAGTGTATGTAACATTATTAAAAAATAACACATAAGAAATATAATAAGTAATTTAAGTAATGTTTATGTCCGTTATTAAATGGCATAACAGAAATGTATTTTATCTTCTTGTCGACAGCTTTATTCGCCAAAAGTCTTGAGTAGAATTACTTAACAGTAAACTTTAATAAATTCTCTGAAATACCACTTTTACAAGTGTACACCAATACACATCATTGCTATGGTAAAGTAATTACATATTTCTTGTTAAATGTGACATATGTTTATATTTTTTAAATGACGCGCAAGGATCTCTCTGTGCTACATAACACATGTGTTCGACTAAAAGCAAACGTGAAATATACTATCCATTATATAATGGTGTGGGAAAATACCGTTCATCATATCTATTTACATGTTTATTATATAAACCTTGTTGTAAAAAAAACACTTAAGTACTTTTTACCGGCATGGTATTATTTCCATTTAATACTGCACATATAGCATCGTATCTCACTAAATCCACTTAATAAATAACATGTTTTACTAATATTACAGACATTTACATATCAGCAAATAAATGTATACATGTCTACTATAAAAGCATGGTATTTGAGTAAGATAGTCATCAAACATGGTTTAAAACACTAACAAACACTAACTGAAGATGCTCTCTCAGAATGTTTTATATACCATAGTGCACCAAAATTAAAAGTATTTCAAAATATTGGTACAAATACATTATATTGAAAACGCTTGTTATTGTTATATACTAATAAAATGAATCCACTTTAGTTGAACAAATATGTACATGATGTTTAATATATAAAATATATGTGTCAAAAACACAGATGCACCCATAACATAATGCTGGGACACACACAAAGAGTATATCATCCAATATTTTTGGTCATCATACATGTTGTGTTTATGTTGATATATTAAAAAGCCCATAACAAACTGTATAACATATTTACCTTTGATCTGATGTACGTTTGACCTTTTCTTTAAATATAGGACAATAGTAATCATTTGTGTCAACGTAATTAAAACATGCAAATAGTAAATTAAATAGTGAACATTTGGTAACAACGATCTGCATTTTGGCCATATTTCAACTTGACATCTAAAATGTAACCTTCCCTCTGAGGTTGTGGAAAATGTTGCCTGTGACATTGATTAAAATGCTGCATGCCTATCTTATGTAACCTCTTGACATATACTAGTGGTATTTACCTTTAGGTTTGTACGCGACATAAAATCAACACATGTTGATTATTTATGGAAATATATTGGACATTTTTCCTCATAAATTATAAGATGACCGATAGAATCATAGCAAGATGACGGTTTTGCTAGCTTCGCATCCTTGCAGTTCGGACATTGACAGTATGTTTTAGAATCCAAGTTATGTTCATCATTATTAGATAAAACATATTAGATGATTATTATCATTTTATTTAACACTAAAACACTTCAACCATTATCTTTGTTAATGGGAAAGTATGATGGATGAGTGAGCTTTAATTAAAACAATTACAATGTGATAAGTTCGTGGAAAAGATAATATTGACACTGTGAAATCTGGCCCTTCCCCGTGCTTTGATATTGAACAGGAAACTTTGCTTTGAAATCATATTAAAACTTTGGCTGAAATTGATTTCGGTTATTCTCGCCAAGAAACAATTAACCTAGCCTCTGATTATGTCATTCATTTGGGAATAAACAACAAGGGGAAAAGTTAAGTTTGAAATGTCTGTATGTGTTTTAGGTACATTGTCTGAGTTGAAGTTTAAAACAACACAGTCACTAGAAATCGCAAGGGCCAAAAGTGATACTAAGACCAATATTGACAATTATTTCCAAGAACTGAACAATGTAATAACCAAATATCATTTGACAGACAAGCAATCCAGAATTTTCAACATTGAGGAGAAAGGTTTAAGTATAAATCGCAACACCCCTAAAATTGTTACATGCAGGGTCTACAAAGCACATGAGTTGACAGCTGGTAAGTCCAAGACAGTGATACTCATTGGTGGAGGTAAAGCTTCAGGGCAACAAATTCCACCATATTTCATATGTCATGGTGCACGAACGCATGCAACCCTACTAGCCGAATACACACCTGAAACGTCTGGGACAGTGTCTGATTTCGGCTGGTCCAATACCGACTAATTTTCTGATTACATTAGATACCATCTTGAAACTGTATTACAAAATCGTGATGCTAACAACCCCATCCTGATCTTGCATGACGGTCATAAAAGTCATGTCTCAATTAGTTAAATTGAGTGGGCAAAATCCAATTATATAATTCTATTTGTTCTTCCGCCCCATTGTAACCACCTACTTCAACCCATGGATGTCTCGTGTTTTGGGCCTTTTGAAAATGCATGGAATGCGGTATGCCATAACCACATAAGAGTAACTGGTGGGAATGTTGTAACCAAAACCGATGTATGTTGTATTACATGTAAGGTACACGCAGCCACTCTTACACCCGTGAACATTCAGTCTGCTTTCCGGCGTTGTTGAATGTATCCATTCAATGACAATTTAGTGAATGATATTGCTAGTGTACCCAGAGGTCCAGATAAGATGCGTATTTGCGTAAAAAACGCATAACAAAAAAAGAAAATACGCTTGACTTAAAATTTTGTTGAGTAAAAAACTCCTGGCTTAATTCGGATTACGCATCGTGTGCAATTTCAATGCATATTAGCCGTTTATACATGCATATAAGTTCATGTAAACATGACTGGTTCCCGTCATTGTGTCCACCGGTAAAAACGTCGTGACATCACCTTCTATGTACAGAATGTGGTTCCCGACCTAATTTACTCCTCAGTCAGAACGGTATCATTTCATTTTGGCCCACGATAAAGGGCGATGTTTACACAACGGGCTCTCCGCTGCATTGTTGAGAATCGATATACGCTTATGGTGAAAAAAAATGACATATCATTCGATAAAACCCGAATCGCCCAACTTCAAGAATATAATATTTGCTATCAGTTCATCGCTTGTGTGGCACTATGGAAAAACCTTTTTCCTTCAAGCACTTTTTAAATGGCAGCCGAAATACACATATATAATAAACAAGTTTTACGGATACCACCCGCTTACCATTTAGATAACGTGAATTAGCACATGTTTAAACTGTTAGATATATTGAAATCCAGTTTGCAATCAATGAATCCACTTCATAATGTAATGCGAACACTTGCCGCTTGCTTGTTTTTCATATGACCGTCACGATTTGTGCCGTCCTGACCGTCAGTCTCTGTCCCGAAAGCGCTTTTCTTTTTGTGACGTGTGTCGCAGCGTCTGCATGTGTTTGTGTTTTATTGTCATGTAAATAAAACAAAAATTAATGGCGAGCCAGCTATAAATGGTCGATCTCTATTAAGTCGACATCGTCATTAGTAACACCAGAAAAAATTGTACGCCCTATTATTGACAGTATATTAAATAAAACAAACGTGATTGCTTTATTTTGTTCAAGACTGCTTGTAATAGCAAGTTAACACTACATGTACAATTTAGTATTAATTCTGATCCTTTGAACATTAAAACTCCTTAAAATTATCGGACTTCGATTTTTACTCATCAATTAAAAAATGCATAAGTGAAATACCCCTCGGCTGAAAAAATTATCTGGAGCTCTGATTGTACCATCATAATGTACGCCCTGTACAAGTTAGAAAAACGGTTAGTTAAGTTGGAGAAGGTAAACCAATAACTGAAGATGTTGCGTACAATAAAGTTATAGAACATTAAAATAGAAATAAAACAACAAAGTCTGTAAAAATCATCATCAATGGAAGTTGAAAATAAATCATCAAAGTCAACAACGTCTACAAACCCAATTCCTAAACCTGGTACCTTTTCTAGGAACGTCTACAAACCCAATGCCAAAACCTGATACCTCTTCTAGGAACATTTCAAATGTTTTGGATGAAACTCATTATGAAGCAGAAACCTCTGACGACGATGGTGAAAGGTGCTGCGTGTGTAAACTGTTCACATCCACAAAACTGAAATACTGCATTCGTCTAACTTTTGTAAAATGGGTACAATGGGACATTTGTGACAGTTGGGTGCATCTTAAATTGTGCACACCTGTTAGGTATTGAAAAGAGGTATCAGTTTCTGTGCCCAAAACGTGCAAGCAAAGAAGAATAAAAAAATATATATAAATTGTACATTAAATACAAACTTATAATGTTCACATTTTATTTCTAGTTTGTACCGTTGATAACTGTTACATAACTTGTTGAACGACCCTTATTAGTCAGTGTTTGTGTAACCGGTGACAATTTTAATAAGGTGATCAACGAATATTATTACTAAGAACTGTTCACTCAATAAAGAATAGATATCTGTTTCAGGTAATTTAATAAGGTGTCTAAGCTGAATTGATCTATGTGTGCCTAATTTCGATCAGGTGCCTAAATTTGATCAGTTTTTTATGACGTGTTTTCGAATACCAGCACTCGCATCACGCGCCAGCCTTCCTGCGAAAACTCATAACAGAAGTCGTATCTCCATCAACTTCTAGTAAAAATGCGGTTTAAACAGGTATTTTTGAATAACAAAACATTAATTATGTCAATTACCTTATTTTTCAACATTTATCGTGCTTATAAAAATTCTTTAAATCACCATTAAATTCATAAAACATCCATCAAAACACTCTTTCACATTGACGGGGACGCTACAGTATTCAGGGGAGGTAAGAAAAGTCTCCGTAAATAAGCATTTTGTTTTCCTGGGGCTCAAAAGGGGGCATTCATAAATTAGATCGACGCATTACATTTTAAGGTAATAGACGTCCGATTAAGACGTTGCTTATTGTTAAATTTAAGCTCTTTATAGAAGCGCCATTGTCCTTGTTTTCCACCACTTGATTAAGAACAAATAACTACTCCTACTTTTAAGTTATTTTTTATTGCGTATTTTAACAAGTTGATATATGCTTTGGATATCTAAAATTTCAAACACTTTCCTTGTTAAGCGAATCAGTCGTATCTCCTTCATTTCAATGAACAACGACGATATTCTACTTATATCTGGACTCATACAATGCTTTTGAATTTCAGTCGAAACCTACAAAACTCAGTGGGAAGTATAGACAGTACACAAAGGAAACTTTGCCAAGAGCCTATGAAGAAGAAACCGGAAAAGGTTCGTCTGTTAGGAAGGCTGCAGTGCTTTTTGGTGTTCCATATGTCACCCTTCTGGACAGGGTAGCCGGACGTGTACAGGCTGGTGCTTTAAAAAATGAGGAAACTGTTTTTCCCAAAGAAGAAGAGCTGTGCATTGTGAAGTATCTGGAGACATATGCCTAGCTTGGCTATGGCGTCACAAGCTCAAAGATGAAAAATGTTGAAGACGACCTTGCCTTCCAGCTACGAAAGCGTCCCCCCAATAAGGCATTAAGCAATCGGTGGCTAAAAAACTTTTTGAAACGCTGGGAGTCCAGACCAAGCTCGCTCGAAACAAGCCGTGCCAAATGTTCAACACCCAAAACTGTCGAAATATATTCAACAAATCTCCGAGAAACAATTGAAACATATGACCTCTTTAACAAGCCACAGTTAATCTACAATGTGGATGAAACTGGAATCCAACCAGAGCCCAGACCCCCAAACGTAATTGCGCCCCTGCATGAAAAGGCACAGGCTGTAATGTCGCCTTTTCGACAACTACAACCGTAATAGAGTGTGTTAATGCCATCGGAAATTCGATTCTCCAAATCATCGTATTCAAAGGCAAGAGACAGAATTCGGATTTGATGAAAGGGAGTTCACCTGGAGCAGGGTATACAATGTCAGAGTCCGGATGGTCTGATGCTCCAGTATTTAGAGAATACCTCGAGTTTCACTTCCTGCAGAATGTACGGAGTGGACTTGATGACAACCAACCATATTATTAATACTTGATGGCCATGCAAGCAACACTTCTAAACCACTGATAGGATGGGCAGTATCAAAACACATAATTCTTTTCGTGTTACCAGCCCTTACTTCGCACATATTACAGCCGTTGGACGTTGCCGTTTTTGGATCCTTTAAAGGGTACTATTACAGAAAGTGCGACCTACATGCGCAAAAACATAGGACATTCTATTACACGGTACTAAATGACTGACATTGCATGCAAGGCATATCTCAAAGCAGCCACACCGAGCAACATCGTGCCTGCCTTCAAAAAGACTGGGATTTTTTATTTGAATATTGACGTAATTAATAAAAACGAACTCTTTCCGTGCGAAGCATTCAGAGATAAAAATCCTTTCGAAAAAATAAAAGCTCCGGTAAAGGAGCAGTGGATGCGTATCTTAAGGATATGTACACAGAAAAACAAGTTTTTCCGGTGAAATCCTGTGAGTGCAGCTCCTCTTGTAAAGCCAAGCCAAGTGCGTCCAAGAGAGCTAAATCAAGTGGAAAAGAAATCACAAGCCATATCTTTATTGAAAAAACGAGGCATACGAACAGGAAAAGGAGCACACTCTAAACGAACAAACGGTCAAAGAGCAAACTGTCGACAAACACATAAATAAAAAAGTTGGTATTAAAGGGGTCATGTCTTCTAAAATGTCCAATGGAACAATGTGCATCAGTCCCAAGCCTTCAACAAGTGGAATAGTCACGCACACCACTTTAATTCAATCGGACNTGCTTTTTGGTGTTCCATATGTCACCCTTCTGGACAGGGTAGCCGGACGTGTACAGGCTGGTGCTTTAAAAAATGAGGAAACTGTTTTTCCCAAAGAAGAAGAGCTGTGCATTGTGAAGTATCTGGAGACATATGCCTAGCTTGGCTATGGCGTCACAAGCTCAAAGATGAAAAATGTTGAAGACGACCTTGCCTTCCAGCTACGAAAGCGTCCCCCCAATAAGGCATTAAGCAATCGGTGGCTAAAAAACTTTTTGAAACGCTGGGAGTCCAGACCAAGCTCGCTCGAAACAAGCCGTGCCAAATGTTCAACACCCAAAACTGTCGAAATATATTCAACAAATCTCCGAGAAACAATTGAAACATATGACCTCTTTAACAAGCCACAGTTAATCTACAATGTGGATGAAACTGGAATCCAACCAGAGCCCAGACCCCCAAACGTAATTGCGCCCCTGCATGAAAAGGCACAGGCTGTAATGTCGCCTTTTCGACAACTACAACCGTAATAGAGTGTGTTAATGCCATCGGAAATTCGATTCTCCAAATCATCGTATTCAAAGGCAAGAGACAGAATTCGGATTTGATGAAAGGGAGTTCACCTGGAGCAGGGTATACAATGTCAGAGTCCGGATGGTCTGATGCTCCAGTATTTAGAGAATACCTCGAGTTTCACTTCCTGCAGAATGTACGGAGTGGACTTGATGACAACCAACCATATTATTAATACTTGATGGCCATGCAAGCAACACTTCTAAACCACTGATAGGATGGGCAGTATCAAAACACATAATTCTTTTCGTGTTACCAGCCCTTACTTCGCACATATTACAGCCGTTGGACGTTGCCGTTTTTGGATCCTTTAAAGGGTACTATTACAGAAAGTGCGACCTACATGCGCAAAAACATAGGACATTCTATTACACGGTACTAAATGACTGACATTGCATGCAAGGCATATCTCAAAGCAGCCACACCGAGCAACATCGTGCCTGCCTTCAAAAAGACTGGGATTTTTTATTTGAATATTGACGTAATTAATAAAAACGAACTCTTTCCGTGCGAAGCATTCAGAGATAAAAATCCTTTCGAAAAAATAAAAGCTCCGGTAAAGGAGCAGTGGATGCGTATCTTAAGGATATGTACACAGAAAAACAAGTTTTTCCGGTGAAATCCTGTGAGTGCAGCTCCTCTTGTAAAGCCAAGCCAAGTGCGTCCAAGAGAGCTAAATCAAGTGGAAAAGAAATCACAAGCCATATCTTTATTGAAAAAACGAGGCATACGAACAGGAAAAGGAGCACACTCTAAACGAACAAACGGTCAAAGAGCAAACTGTCGACAAACACATAAATAAAAAAGTTGGTATTAAAGGGGTCATGTCTTCTAAAATGTCCAATGGAACAATGTGCATCAGTCCCAAGCCTTCAACAAGTGGAATAGTCACGCACACCACTTTAATTCAATCGGACTCATCTGATGATGACATGAATTTTATCCCATCATCATACGTGCATTGTTGAAATAAACCACTGTGGAATATATTTTCCTTTATTTCAGCAGTGCTGAAATATAGCTGTCACGCGCGGCGGACTACTTTTTTGGATTTATACATGAAATTAATGTTTACTTTTCAAATAAATATACCATACATAAATGAAAGCCGAATTTCCACTTAAATTTATCTCAAAACCGGCTTTCCGTACTGTTATTTTTCATTTAATTGATTGCGCAATTTATGACGTATCTCGTGTGACGTAATTTTTGTGACGAAACACACCAGTTTAATGTTGACTCTCTGGATTTTAAGATGGACAAGTCGGACGTGTTAATTTATTAAACAGTAAAATATTGAACGAATCGAACGAATCCAAAACGTATTTCGGATTGTGTGGTTGTAATGCATAGTTGTAAATTTCGATATTAATAAAATAACTCGCTTCGATAGAAGTACGGTTTCGAAAATTGTGTTTCGTGTTAGAACAAACTCAAGCGTTATTAAAAAATTATTTATAGTGTGGCTAAAATAAATGTCGAAAAAAGGGATTGAAGAACAAAATACGGAAGTACATATCGTTGTAACTTTCTTTTGATTAGGATTGGATCAAAGTTGTCATTGAGGTAAGCGTGTTTTTATACCAAATGGCGATGAAGAAATCAACTTTGTTTTGTGTGCAGAAGTTTTAACTCGCCATAAAAGCAAACAAAACTGACGAAAATAAACATGGTAATTACACAACTTTAGTGAGTAGAACAAGAAGCAGTAGATGTTTGACTTTGTTATGCCAGTGAGTAAAAAGTGTGTTAAAAGAAGAGTTATTTATAGACTAAAATTTACATTATCGGCGGGGATAAATGCTGAATCATGCCTGGCGTAAGTTCAAAATGGCAGCCATTCTTTTGTTTATTGCAGTGGTGAAACTAGAATTTTAATTTGAACAAAAGCGTTTGTGTTGTAGTTGAGTGTGTAATATTTGGCATGCTGATTAAATTTGAATCGAGGCATATAGCGATATTTTGTCTTGTTATTCTCCTTTTGCGTGGAATTCTTATGGACTATTTTCGAGTGGCGTAAACGGAAATAATCACACACAATTTTAATATTACTACGCAAGGTTAGATTCAGTTAATTTTATCTGATTTTGATTTTTGACTGCATAAGAAACAAATCAATTATAAAAAAATGTAGGATAAATAGAATATTGATGGGATAAATCGAATACTAGGTCGGTGCCGAATAAAGCGCAGTTTATTTTGCCCGGCCCGAAAATCTGAACCACTCGCCAAGGCTCGTGGTTCAGATTTTCTAAGCCTCGCAAAATAAACTTCGCTTTATTCGGCACCGACCTAGTATTCTCTATATCTACCCCATGTGAGCCCCCATTTGTGACGTCATGAAGACAGCTGATCGAACATCTCAATGACGTAGATCAGGTGGGGTAAGGAATAGTTTTCAACCGTTTACGACCGTTTTGTTTGTTTATTTTTCCATGTTTTGGCAGTTTTAGATACTCTGTCTAAATCCAAAGCAAATTTTCAGTAATCGTTGTTGATATTGAGCTTGGGCAGATGCAAAGTTTAACGTGATCGAACTTAGGCACACAGAGCATATATTACTATTATAATTTCTTTTTTGAATTTTCAGATCACCAGAAAACCGCTGAAGCATCCAAATTTCGGTGACATATGCGGCCGGCTGCCAAGGAGGTGTCCATCAACAAGAACAACAAGAACTTATTTGATGAACTGTAATAAAATAAACTTGTTAATTGTGCTGTTATTAAATGAACTTATTGATTGTGCTGTTATTAAATGAACTTATTAAATGTGCTGTTATTAAATCAACGTATTAAACTTATTGTAAAATGCTTAGTTGTTTGTATTATTTTAACATGATCGTCTTTGCCCCAATGTGGTCCCAGTTTGGCAACAACTTTTTTTACTTTGGCGAAAGTAAGTAGCGACAACTTTTTTATGGCCAGAGGGAACCCTGATTTACTAGTACTATACGTAATTAAGAGAACATAATTTTAGTGAAGATTATTCTTCTTTATAACATGCCCACGGAAACCATGAAAGCGTGTTTCAGAAATGTTGATAAGCGTGTTAACTCTCATGGCAACCGACAATCAGATGCGCGCTTAGACTTATCTCGCTTATTTCGCCGAAACCCTGCGATGTGCGAGACTTGGACGAAACTTCGCGAGCTTCATATCTCTGTTATCTACGTCTTGCATGAAGCAACTATTTTTTTTTACTTAATTTGTGTTGGTAAGTGGTGTATTTCCCACATAGTTATTTAGTGTTTTCAATTTGTGTGTATTTGTTATCATAACAAAACATTTGTGTCTTACATCGACGAAAACTGGTGACACGAGTACATATTTTGTGTTTGAACAGAATTCATCGAGATCGTTGTCGGAGAACCGTGACATGTTCAGACCGATTGTTAATGCGGCTATCAACCTGTCTGATAAGGAAAAATAAATGGGAACACTGCTAAGTCAATAATAAGTTTAAATGGATGGCGTGCAGGAATGTAAGAATAGTTAATTTCGTAACTTGAATTAAAGAAAATAACAGTATTAATTATGATTATTATGATTATCAATATAATCATGTAATACTGTCATCTCTGGGTCCGTCTATAATTAATCAGTATGTACAATACAGTAACAATCTATGATAAACACGAGAGTGAATGTGTAATGTTTAAGTTGAATGTACATCAGCGGTCATGTAATTTAAGAATTTATAGTCAACTGTTGATATTTTTCAGCCATTAAAAATCATTTACAACTTCAGTATTTTCGGGGGAAAAAACAACAGTGTTTCTCTGGACAAAATCTTCAAAATATTTATTATTTCAGGAAGAGGAGCTTTTTACAATAACGAATAAACTGGTAAAGCATGTCACCGTCCTCTTATGAAAGCCGATGAACCTCTTGTAAAAAAAAACAAATAAAAAGGAAAATAAATTAGTGATATGAAGCCGTTGCGGCTGATACATGTACGAACCGATGCAAAACACCAAAAACATCTATCTTCGCAATAGAGCTGGACTAATGGAATCAATCGCAATTCAAAAGGAACGTTACTGATATTGTTGAAATACGCGGACTGTTTAGTACGCTGTGTTAAAATAGTGACAACGTTCCTAAACAAATGGACGCAATGACCGACACGGACTCCTCCATATTTAGCTTATCAGAAAATTTGGTCAGCATTGCGAATGGTGTAATCCTGGTAATAACTGTTATCATAAGTACTCCTTTTCGATTACTTCATTTTACCCTCTCGTGTTTATGGTCAATGCTTGTAAACTCCATCGAGTGCATTGATTACGTCGTTTTCACATTTGTGTTCCCAGTTGCTGACTTTATCCTCTGGATATGTATTGTCGGGTTAGGTTTAATTGGAGCTGCGCGTGTAATTAAGAATTTACTGACCTACAATTATCGCATGTTATCTATTTCTCTATTGTGTTTTCTCGCAACATTTGTGTGGCAGGAAGTTTTGTATTTTGTTGTTCATCCTATTTTGTACTTGTTCATTATAGGTTGTGTTACTTTTTGTAGTTTTCTAGTTGCAAAGAAATGTGTTATGTATTTGCTAAAGATATATTTTTGTGTATTGTTACATTGGGAAATTCTTAGAATCATTAGGACATTTCGAAGATACAAGGAGAAGATAACGCGCTTCTTGCGATAAAATTCAAACTACTTGTATGACATGATTTGAACAAACGCCTTTAGGCATGATTGTACCCTGTATGCACGCAAATATGTGCCATCTGTGTGTTTACATATGGCAACACTTGGACAACATGTATCATTTGTGCAGAAGTGAGATTGAAGGAGGAACGCCATGATCTAACCGTTAGAATTTGAATTAGTATTAGAACATGGTTTATATGTATACCTACAAGTATATGTAACAATGATCGTGGTTTGAGATAATACGATTTAAATTGAATAAATAGCTTGGTATTTAGTTGTTGTTGTTACTTTCCGTATATGTATCGTTTATTACCAAAGTACGTTATACTATAAGAGTATTTAATAATCAATAAACTGCAACAAAATTAATATTATTCTTATTGACCTCTCAAATGCGTTCAGGTGATGTTATAGTGTTGAGTGTTGCGTGTTTTTCAGCATAATATCTCCTTTTAGCGACAAGAGAGTACTTTCACCGTACTGTTGCCTTAATATAAGAACAAGTGCGTTTATACCTAATTTTCGTAAACGTAGAAACGCTCTAAGATACTGTATATTGGAAATAAGCAAGATGGTAATCTGCATTGTATCTGCATGGCCTGGTTTCTAATGCACGCATCAACTGTTCTTATGGATTACGTTAAAAGCCCGATTAATACTCAAAATCAACGAATATTTCGTAAAATATTTCGCAAAATAAAGTTAACCCATTTAAAATCATTGTTCCTTATAGCAATAGCCACAATTTCAACGCTTGGTGTAGTCTGGTAACATAGATTTTATAAGATACAAAATGCTCTTTTTTATTTGTTTGTGGTACAATATATTCAACACATGTTCATGTACCATTTGAGTGTTCCTAATCCGTATGAATATATATATCGTTGCGGGAAATTTAAATGGAATATAACTCGCGTGACGTATGCTATTTATCTATAAAAAAAATAGCCTCGAATAATTGGTAATTAATATTGCTTTGATAAATGAGTATTGATAGTTGCTTTGTTCTTGCATGTATGCATTTTATTTTTCACTTGATCTACTGACAAATTAGAAAAGTTGTTGAGTGTACAATAAAGAATTGGAATAAAATGTCAATCATGAAGTAAACAACGTGGCTGATAAATGAGTTAACTAATAGTTGCATGGGCTACATATTTATTAATATACTGAGTAACTTCGTGATGATAATTCAAAGTGGATTTTGTAAGATTATGCACATTTTGTAAAACTTGGAGACATCAAATTGGAATAAAAATGTCATGCTTATTATATTATTCGCACTGAAACAAATTTCAAAATGATTTTACTGCGTACAAGTTATTTTGTTTTATTTTTTAATTTCTGTGTTTGTTGTAATATGAGTGTTCACATATCTACAATAGTATTTGCATGAGAGGTCAATTTAAATCAAATGCAGTTCTTTTCCTAACAAACAAATACTTTTTTGTTTAAGGTGCAACAGAGATCTTTTTAATTGAACATAACAATGTTAAAAGAAGACGACTGAGAAAATAAACAACGTTGCATTATGCAAGCATGGTATAGTACGTTGTTGTGCATACAATAAATAAACAGTGTTAGTACAGGTAATACAGGAAACAGACCATTTGAAACAGTGTTGGCGAAAAGGTATCGGAACATGTGTTTTAGTTTCGTATCATTTTAGCACAACACTTTCCATTCTTGTTTCAGCTATATACATAATCGAATTCGGATACTGCGTTACATAAGTTATGTACCAAATCCGGCTGTGTAAGTGGATGGGGTGGCATGCGTATACAGATGATGACTGTTTTTAAGCGTGGTTATTTAAGGTTATTTCCCATGCTATGAGACTGTTCGGTGTGACGAAAATGTACGAAATACGGCGATAGTATACCAAATTCATTAGATGTTTAAAACCTTAAGGGCGGGAGACAAATATTGCTCAAAATGAAATATCAAAATTGGGACATGAATCAGTTACAGAAGTTTAAGTCGAATGAGTGTTCGGTATGTGATGAGAAAAGTCCTTGTATACTAACCTACATCCCGACCACACTTGAACTCACAATGGTAATACAATATATCGCCTTTACAAAGTTGGCGCGTTTATATGTTACAAATAGCTGTGCTATTATGCCACTCGACTTTCTTGTATTTGCCAATCCGGACACAATCCCTCTCGGACACTTGGAAGTTAGACGAGAGTCGGAACAACAGGAATTGGTAAGTAACTGGGAATTACCCAACACCCCTAACCCCTTTCCGCCCTTTCTGTGCGCTAGTTGATTGCCTCCTTAAGGACAGGGTAGTCGTTGCGCCGGTGGGGATATAAATTGTCCAACAGTTAGTGCTTAGCGGGTCAACGAGGAAAGAACTCAACTGCCTTTTATCATAAGTTGATAACACGATGAAGGACATACGCTCACCCAACGCGAGTGGAGGATGGGCCATGGTTCAGTTCATGTAAAGCATCGGTCACAACATCCGTCTTGGGTAGTGAGTGATAACAATTTTTGTTCTATTCATTGATAATACAGTGCATTGTATTTCCTCGGTACAAGACAGGAAACTATCCCTTTCTGATATATCACGTGTATTTATCCCCAGAAATTGGATCGTAAACGCATCGTGGTTCAATATTTCTAAGCCTCGAAAAATAAAGTGTTTGGTATTAACACTTACCTTATACACTCGATATGCAGGGAAAAAAATATTTAATTAAATAATAAACAATGTGAAATGTCAGTAACCTAAGCAGGCCTTTTAATAATGGCCAGTGACCAATTATCCAACAATTAAACACACGGTTGACCTTAAAGCATCACACTTCGTGTCGTCGAATACCCACGTGTAATTAAGCATCACGCTTCGTGTCGTCGAATACCTACGTGTAAACAGCATCACACTTCGTGTCGTCGAATACCCACGTGTAATGAATTCCTTTCCTCTCCATTCATCGACCGTGGAGTGTTACGGAATGATTAGTCGTCTATATCCGACAATGCATGATTCACATCAAATAGAATAGCAAAACTAATACATTCCAATATAATAGCCATTTAACTATACGCAATGGTCTTATTTTTTACAGTAGCACAGCGCTGTAACTTTCTAAGATGCTATACATATTACTAAAGCAATAATCAATTGCGTCTTATCTTAAATGTTCAAGCTTTACATGCATAACATTATTTGGTAAATTATTCAGATCTTCGGCATTCACTTCCAGCGAAAAAGTCATTAATTTCGTTGTAAAAGGCCATATTACAAAGTCTGGTTGCTTTCGTTGGGGTTTCGTTGTCGCTCGCCATTATCCCTAAATGCGAAATAGGCGACACTATTTTAAAGTGGCGAATTTTATGCTGACAATATAATTGTGAACTGTGCAAATCTATTATACAAGAAATCTTGTTTGGTAGATAACTGGAGCGTCTTAAGTCACGAAACAAACCCCAAGGACATGTTTAGTTGCAGACGAGAATGGCATGTTTGAGAGCGGTGAAAGATTATCACTGACATCAAATAATCTGTGATTGGTTACAAAAACATTCGATTAAAATCAAAACATGGACCTATACAATCAGCACTATAACTTTTGTAATCTTCTGAATTCTATAGTAATTATTTGTATGCAATATATTGATTTTTTATTCAAATTAACAATGATAATATATAAATTAAGCATGTTTTTTTCTGCCGAAATGCGGTTTTCTTTTATTCCACAACGAGGCTTTATAACACAATGGCAAAACATATTTGTGTGTGGATTTTATTTCTTAACATTAATACACTGCCTGTCCTCAATCGTAATGACTTTAAAATGCAGGGGGGTAGACAGTTGTTATTTCAACAAATAAAGAGCCTGTTTTTGAAGGAGGATTTGGCACTCTGCAAGTTAAGGGTTATTTTGATATTATCATATATTTTCGCGGACCCAATGAACCTACGAACACACAACACGTTTTAGATCAATTAATTAGTTGAAATAAAGTATTGTAAAATAAAATCCTATTATGAGCCATTATAATGTTACATTTTGATTACCATAATGGACTTGATGGTACTGTATGGTGACAATTATGTGTTTTTAGACTCTTGAAATTTGTCAATATAAAATATTGTTATCATTTATATATTATTATGGACAAACCTTTGTTCCAACTTTTTTCAATCAAGAAAATTTGGTGACAACTTTTTGTATCCCAGTGAAACCACTGGTGGAAGTCTACTACGTTTTTTTCAAATCATTCCTCTGAGGTAAAAAAATGTATTAGCGGTTACTTGGTTTGCTTATATGTATATTGTGAAAACTTAGAAAAAGTTCTTCACTGAAACCGCAGGGTATCAGAGGTTTGTTATTTGGAATGTAACGTCTTATAAAGGTCCTCCGTTTGTTCAAATAATGACACTGGTGACAAAACCTGCCATCCCCTAGGGGTCAAATTATTTTTAAAGACTTATATGTTAAATATCGATACACTTCCTCTATGGAGCCGAGGGGTCAGGGATTTGGTATGAGTTGTGTAACACTATTTAGCTTTGTTCTTCTAAATGTTTTTTAATCTTGCGCTTGGTGTCACATCTAACCACGCCTAGTGGTCACATGATTTATATAGACTTATATAGTAAATACCGTTAAGATTCGTATTCCCTGAAACCGCAAGGGTAAGGGGTATAATATTTTGTTCAACATCATATGTGAGTCCTCTACTAAGTTTGTTCAATTGATGCCCCAGGGGTCGAAATTTGCCCAACTTTAGGGCTTACTTGTTGTTTGTTTAGCTGACCTAGACGCAACGTGCAAACGGTGTGATTTGTGATCGCCTTTTGTACGTCGTCTATCGTGCTTCGTCAACATTTGCAATGTTAATACTCTAGAGGCCACATTTGTTTTCCAATATTTATGAAACTTGGTCAGAACATTTGATATCTTGCCTGAATTCAAAACTGAGTCACTTGAGGTCAAAAACTAGGTCACTCTTTAAAGGAAAAGCAAAAACTTGTTAACACTCTAGAAGTCACATTTATAGTTAAATAGTATTGAAACTTGGTAGGACAGTTTCTTCTTATGATGTCCGGTCTTAGTTCGAAAATGGTTTCGGTTCGCCAAAAAACATGGATGCAAAAAAGCGGGCAAGTTTTTCTGTTATGGCTAAAGTTAAACCTTGTTGACACTATAGTAGTCACATTTTAGTCCAAGCTTAATAAAACGTGTTCAGAACTTTTGTTTCGTATGACATCTCGGTTGAGTTTTAAAATGGTTCCGGTATTTGAAGAAACATGGCCACAAAGGGGCGGGAAAGTTTTCCTTATATGGCTAGAGTGAAATCTTGTTAACACAATTGATCACATTTATTTCAAATCTTCATCAACAATGAAATAGCGTTCCAATTTGAAACTGGGTCAAAACAAAATAAAAAAACTATGTCACTAGGTCAAATTTAAAAAAAGCTTGTCAACACTCTAGAAGTCGCATTTTTTTCATATCTTCCTGAAACATATTTAGAACATTTCTTCTAATGATAAATCAACCAAGTTTGAAAATAAAAAAATGGATATAAATAAAATATCTAAGTTATATAAAGTACTTTTCTTATTCTTAACAGCACATTTCTCAGAATGGTTTAGTTAATCTGTATCTCAATTGAGCGCCTAAGAGCCCATGGCCCTTTTGTTTTATATGTTTCTAGTAAAAACACTTTTTTTTGTTAATACTGTTTCAGAGAATCAGAAGTTTGTTTGTGTCATAAAAAGTAAAACAAATAAGTAAACACTACACAAACATCACATAATCTACTCATAACATGTTTAGTTTTTACAGTTCTCAGGTATGCGACATTTGACCTTTACCCTTCTTGTTTCAATAGAAATTTAACAAACCTGACACACAAAAATGACACTAGATTCAATTCTGTAAATATAGATCGTTATAAGATTTTGCCTTATAGGTTGGACAATAACATCTGTAGAAATAATAGACAATTGAACATTTACTTGTATAACTTATTTAAATGTAGTATGTTTACAAACATTTTAACCATTGCCTAAGAATATGTTTTGAGTAAATCATCTCATGTTTTAAGAACTAGAACTTTTGTTACTCTAAGTTGTGTACTGTGAACAAAGTTGTCTGCCATAATAGGTAGAAGGTTAGGATCTAGAACAAGTATAATTTGCCTGTGAAATGTAATATCTATAAATAAAGACATGTCATGATAGATAGAAGAATAAATATTGTGGTTTGTCATGAGTTACGTCCCTTTAATCACTAGTGATTTGAATAGTGTTGCCTAATATGTGCATGATAATCTAGCAAAGTAAAAAATAATTATTTAGTATATTGATATTGAATATGGATTTTAAATATATTTGAAAAAAGTCACTTGATTTTCATTCAAATACTACCGACAGTGTAAGTAACATTTTTGACCATTGGTCCAGATTATATTTAATCTGCTTGGCATGTGAGTCTCAAAGGAGTTACATGATAGTCATAAGTATGAATAAACCCATTCGAACGTGTTAAAATTGTTTCACTCTGCTGCAAATGTAGGTCACCAGCGCTTAATGTTAAACAGATTGAAATTTAAAACATTTTCTTATGAAACTGATATCTCACATTAGTTTGCATGCATCGTGGTTTAGTATTGCTTCGCATAAAAGGTTGGTAGTAAACACACCCCGTAAGTTGTACGGTTAAATTTATACTCTATAGGTTTTTGTTTTTAATAGAGATTCAAGAATTAAAAAAACAAAAACATGATAAAGCCAGAGCATTATAAAATAAACCATTTATAATTCATTCATTTAAGTAGACATATTTGTGAACACGTATTTCTGTTTCTGTATTTTACATATTAAACTATTGAAAAGCTTGTCATAAATGTACATTATTATTTTTGCTGGCTTTTTATATTTTCCATTTACGCGCCTAGTCTGGACTTCTGTGGTAGAGTGGTTCTGTTCAAAAGGTTTCTATGAAATTAAAAGAGGATATGCTGAGAGAAAATATTGTTTTCGTCGTTTGAGCACGTGCAAATTAGACGAAAACTACTTTCCCTTGTCAATGTAGTTTCCGATAGGTGGCTCTGTAAGAGAGCGTTTACCTCGTGGCCGAGTAACTCTGTTCCGTCATTCAGCATTGGGATTGACTGAGCGATACATGTGTTAATTTTTTAATTTGTTTTGAATAACAGTAAGAGTAACATTACAACTATTGTTGTTTGAATGTGTAATCCACATGCTTTTTACCCTGGGTAAGAGCTAATATTTGAAATTTATGATTGTGTTTTTTACAACAGGTCATGCGTGCATTCACATTGAGTATGCATTTAATGTATTAATTTATACATGTATACAAGTAACATATAATTATTATTTATCCCACTGTGGGATTCGGTCTCCGGAAGAGACGATAGGCGTGGCTGCCTTTATAGTTGCTTACGAGGAGGGACTCGTGTAGGCATACAGTATGCCTGGTGTCGTAGTAGTCTTAAGTTGATAGGCGTGGCTGCCTTATAAGTTGCCTACGAGGAGGGACTCGTGCCGGCATACAGTATGCCTGGCGTTGTAGTAGTCTACGTTGATAGGCGTGGCTGCCTTATAAGTTGCCTACGAGGAGGGACTCGTGCCGGCATACAGTATGCCTGGCGTTGTTGTAGACTACGTTGTATGATGTTGTAACAAAGCTTTTGTATGTTTTCATGTTTTTATGTATGTGTGATGACTATGAAAAAGTAATACACGGTATCAGTCAGTCGGTCATACCAATGACTTACCAAAAAATATGTTGTATTTTTGTTGTTTTTCCCTATCGGGAGCATAGTTGTAAAGGGAAGTGTTGTTTTTTTTGTATAGATAGATAGTGACATCGAAGCTTAACACGGAAATCATTTTTCAAAATTTCCAAAAACATTTTCCATAACATTTTAAGAAGAATATATGAGTGAGAGTTGTACACATACTTTCATATTTTGTTAAATGTAATTTAATTAATTTGCTTACAAAATTATAATATTTGGAATAGTTTTAAGTAATTGTTATGACAAGGAAAAATATAAACATAAAAAGTTTACATTCCCAGGGGTTCAAACATGGGCCGTTTTGAAGCAAAAGCTTTTGAAATATGATGACATTTTAAACTCACACGTGTGAATAGCTTAACTTTCCCACTGTGATATGATCGATGAAAACTATTTCAAATAGCCAGACACACAATGATAATGATTTTAAACGTTTGAAAATTGAAAAATCTCCAAAGAAACACTTAGTACAAAATTTATGATAATAACATGTATTAATTGGTTTCCTTTAAAGAGTTTAAGCTTTATGCTTAAAGATTTTAAGACTCCAAGGGACAACGTCTGTATCAAATGACTCAGTGTGACATATATGTGTTAAGCTTTACAGATATACTTAAACTTTATCTGTTGCCAAATTACATGGTTCTTGAATTTCAACATATTGAATTTCATTTCATGTCAATTAAAAAACAAATTCTTTACAAAGTAAACAGATGGGTGTGCTATTATGTGCACTTGTTTAACAAACGACACTTTCATATGTGTTTTTGTCGGTTACTCTTAAAGGTACTGTAAACCACGAATGACGAAAAAACGTTCTAAAATAACGTATTTTTTGTACAATTATTAGTTTATATTGATTTAAATATCAAGACTGGTATATTACATTATTTGAAAAAAGTTCATATTTTCAGTATATTCGGTAATAAAATTTCGCGATGTGAAATCGAAAGTTCATCGCGAAAATAGGTGACATAACGATATACAGACTATAAATAACGCAAGTTGATTCATCATTTCATATATAAAATATATACAATTCACTACGCATGCAAAATTTGCATTCCTGGGTTTACCACGTGACGATGATGATCAATCTACTTGCGTTATTTATAGTTAACTTGTAGTAACCTGGTATGCATACCCAGTAAAAATAAATCAATAAAAAAATTAAGTAAAAATAAAAAAATAAAAACTTTTTTCAAGTAATGTTATATACCAGTCGTGATATTTTAATCAAGACAAACTAATAATTGTAAAAAAAAGGATATTTTAGAACTTTTCTTTTTTCGTCATTCGTGGTTTACAGTCCCTTTAACACTGAAATAACAATCTACTTTTAACTAAGAACAGCTGGAACTAGTCAACACATCACAACATGTTAAAATAAGCCAACATTTATTGACTGTAAATGGCATTTTAGTTTAAAAAACACAAATTAAACAAACATAACAGCGTAGTACAATTACATACTGTAAACAATGTATTAAAATTCAGCATGTCAAGGACATAATTTGACATTATAGATATGTCTTAAAATAAAAACAGCATGAGAAATAACACTCGTGGGAATCATTTGTTGCCGAATCAGCATGGATATTGCGTGGCTCATCTGAAAGCAGTCGAGCATTCTTATTTAATGTATTTGACATGATTGTGTGCTAATGCTTCATTAAAATATAAGAAGTATTTGTTTTATTTAGCACTGTTTATAAGCAACGATTTTGAGTTCTGATACATATGAATATAACAGCAGAAGGGCATTATTTCTACATGATGTATAATAGAAAATTGCATCATAATTGTGTATTCACTGATAAATAATAATAATAATAATAATAATAATAATAATAATAATAATAATAATAATAATAATGCAAAAATGTTGATTTTTCAATTATATGGGGCATATTTGCTACAGAATTTGTTTCTGAGTGGTAAATGAGTAGTTTTACACAGGCATGTGTTTTCTTATTAGAAAGTACAGTGAGCGTACTGTTAAAATTTTGTGGTTGCGTTGTGTACTGAAATGAATTGACAATTTATAACATAATTTATAGGTAGCCAAACTTCGTCCCATTGTGAAGGTTACATGCTTTGTATAGTTATATTGCAAAGTAACTTTTAAAATCTTTGTCTCTGAATTTACAAGGCCAACAGCTTATTTGGTATGTGAGATCTGATAGTGGTTCTCTACAAAGATTGTTCAAATCGTGCCCCTGGGTTAAAAACTGACCACCCCTTGTTTTCACATAATTTATATAGAGTAAGTTATCATATAATTTTACAAACTTCTCTGAAACCAAAAGGAGCAGGAATGTAATATTTGATGTGTAACATCGTTTAGTGGTCCGTTTTATAGTTTGTCCGGGGTCAAAATTTGCCTCACCACAGGAGTCACTAGTTTTATACAGACTTTCATAATGAATTTATTTTAAATTCCTTCGCTAAACAACAAGGCCGGGAGGTAAGATATGCCCCTGTGGTGGGAAAATGTTCTATGCTAAAATGTAGTTACTTTTGCGCACTTAGAATCACATTGCTGCCTCGAATGTAATACTTAGATTTAAAAAACTTTAATGCAAGATATATGTGCCAAATCATTATGTAGAAGTATAATTCGATGTGATATCACTAGTTTTTTGTTTGTGTATGTTGTTCAATGGAAAGAACTGGTAGGAAAATGTCTGTGTATGCTTTTTGCTTTAATGAGTCAATTGTTAAAGAAAGAAGTAGCCATGGGCACTCAAAAAGCTATCGCAATACTATAATGGTAGTATTTGCAATACTTTTGTGATAGTGATTTGGGCTATCGTGATACCATTGTGATAGTATTTTGGATTTGAGGGTCACCACAAGAGATAGCCGATTATTTCTCTGGAGTAAATCTGCATGTACATTTTATGATTTACTTCACATAGTGAATAGTCAAATGTTCACACATATTGTAAAATGCATTTCATACATTAGAACAGTTTTCAATTGAAGAAACATTGTGTATTGACATTACAACATGAATGAATTATTTTACTTATGGACTGTTTCTTTAATTTTAAGATCCTCTGTTGATGGGCAATCAAATAAGTTTATATACTATAATGGTAGATTATAACTAAGTACTTAAGATTCTTTCGAAACTATTTAAATGAAAGAATTATAGTATCTTTGCATGGTCTTTTTGTTTGCAATCTATACTAGATGTATGCAGACTATGACAAAAAGTATAGAAATTGGTTGATCACTAACAGACTTGAAGGAACTGTCCTTGGTAACAATTATTTACAATTTTTTTACGCAAGAACAGTTAAAGATTGTTATGAAGCTTTATATATTGCAATATTACAATTGTTAACAACATTACAATTGTGCCCCTTGGGTCAAAACTGGTCACACCCTTGGGATCACTTTATTAATACAGGCTATAAGGAAAATAACTTTAACACCTTTTTTTACTAAAATCACGATGCGTATAGGTTTAAGATAAGGTGTCATCATCATGATTTTGCCATTAAAGCGATCTGGGAAAAAGTCATGGTGAAGATCATACTTAAAGAAAAACATGTTTAGCCCCCATGTTCGTGTCTGTTTTTTGTATGTGATTTGGATCTTCAATAGCATTTTCATTAAACTGTAATAAAATTATTTTTTGTTCCTTGAGACCATGTGTAGACACATAAGCCTGTTATGTCGACTCAAGGTCATACCTAAAGGTTGATTGTTTGAGATCGCATTTTAAGGTCACGAGAGCTTAACTAGCTCAATGTGAGCTGTTTAGCCTTATCTACTTTTGTTGGTTAGCAATAAGTTTAGTAAAACTTAAGAGACTACATATTTTGCCAAATATTCATTGAACTTGGTCAAAACGTTTGTTTCATTAATATTTCGGCCATGTTGGAGAGTGTGACATGTGGGGTCTAAAACTATGTTATTATGTTAAATTGAAGAAAACGATTATGAACACTATATAAAATACATTTGCCCTCACTTGTCAAGACAATTTTCACAATAATTTGTTTAATGATAATTTGGCTAATTTCAAAAAAGGTTCCAGTCCATTCAAAAACATGGTTGTCAGGGGGGGGGCAGGGCATACCTTTAATTAACTTGGTACAAAAATATTTGTCCTAATGATAACACGGCATAGTTTAAAAATGTGTCACTTGGGGTAATAAACTAGCTCATAAGGTCAATTTAAATTTAAATCTTGTGACGACTCTAGAGGCTAAAGTCATTGTCCAATCTACATGAAACGTGATTATAACAATAATAAAATTCAATAACGTTCAAGTAAACAAATCATAACAGTAACAACTATATTAATGACGTCTACTGAACGTGACTATTCGCGGTACGTCGCTCGAAATCACAACATTCTCCCGGCCGCAAAAAATAGAAAATACATATGCAGTAATATTTGTTTAAAAGATCACAAACAAAAAATGGCCATGTGAGTAAGATATAATAGCACAGTAATGCCAATGTCATCATACTACTTGCGTTATGAATTCAGTCCCTCATGGTTAATTTCTTACGAATACAGTTTAGTTATTGGCCTATGTATTCACATGCCATTGCTCGTGCGCACTCTTGCAGATCGAGTAAGTCCTTCTCTTCCGGTAATCACATCAGTCACGACATCGAGATTCCGGTTGCATATTGAGGACTCGTCATGTATCTGGACGACATCACCGACCCTTTTCGTCTGGTCGTTGCACCCAGATACTCGATGTCGCTCATGAAGGGCAGTAAGGTACTCGTTCTTCCATCGACCCCAGAAATACTAGATAGATAACGCTTTCTTCTACCCCAGCGCGTGAATTGTGTCATGAATCGTAGGTGTTGACAGTCTCCCGATGTCGTCAGCAGATTCCCCATGCGGAAGTGACGTCATATGACGTCCGTACAGCAGATGTGAAGGTGTCAACGGAACCGAAAGATGAATAATGCACACTAATGCTGCGGTAGATATCGATTCGTTGTCGACCGAAACCCTTTCTTTAACACCGTGTCAGTTCTGCTCCTTGATGTTACCATATTTATGAAGCGGTTCACAATGTGGACTCAGGTCGGTACTTTGTTTCAGTCTCGCTAAAGTTGCCGCTTCTTTCCAGTCCTGTGCAGCGGATGGGTTTGTAATGCTATCGTGTTTACAAGATTTTTAAAGAACAGAATCTTCCGGTATACTTAAAGTGACGACGTTCATCATGGATGTCTCGACTGTGGTTCCTGTGTTAACCCCATTATGGACATGACTCGTAGCAGGATAGCATACTAAATATATACCTTCGAATTAACAGAGATGGGACCATCTCCGCGAATGATAGTGTCTTCAACCCAATCCTATTAGGGGTCTGAGCCAATTAAAATGGAGATATCCACCATAAAATCGTTTCTTAATGACTGGGCTAAGTCTTCGTAGGTAGGGAAGTGTTGCTGCGACCGACGTAAGCCATGTTTCGATGTGTTTCGCTATTGTCGGCACAATCAGAATACTTAATCTTCTCGTTATGGTCTATCCGAACGTGGACAGTAGCGCAATCAACGTGTTAGGTTAAAGTAGTATTTCAACCAAACAATGCAATGGTAAGTGTTTCTGCAACATCTACCTGTAGTTGTAGTTTGTCAGCAAGCTGTTTTGTGACGAATGACCTCTGTGGACCCTCTTCAACAAGTATAGCAGCATCGATCGCAGTCTCCTTGGTAGCCACTAAAGCAATATCCGTCTTCAGACGTACACCAAACTTAGCAGGTTTCAATGAAGAGTGGAAAACCGCGGCTCTCGGTCTCAATATGGACTCTTCTGGTGTGGTTCTATGTTAAGCATCGTCACGGTTTCTGGTGCTGCAAATGCTCATGTGGTGTTTTCTTTAGCACGACAGGCATCTCATCTGTGACATACACTTGGAAATGATATGACCTTTCAGACAATTAAAGCATAACTGCTTTTCTTTCACTTTTTGTCATCTAAATGGCGTATTTTGAAATGTAATACAATTGACAGTCACAGAATGCACCTTAAATTGCAAAACTTCTTTTTTTCATTAAAGTCAGTAGTCTGTTGTTATCTGTTCTATCGTTTCTTCGGTAACGCTTCAGCATAGAACGAGGTTGACATGTAATCGTTGACATCCTCTGATGAGCCTGTACTTCCTTCTTCTAAAACAATCAGTTTTGTCCCCAATTCACAGATCGTCTAGCTGCCAGTCACTATCAACGTGTTCTAAAGCTACACTCTTTCTGAATTCCATGGGCAGTTTGTCCAGAATACCTGTTAATAACAGGCTTCCGTAGTTTTTCTGATTCTGTCCCAAACCTCGGATGTACGTTTCCTTTCATCAAAAGTCTGCAAGTTGTCAAGTGTATTGCATGGTTCTTCTGATTGTATGAGGGCTTGCATACTTGCATGCGCGATTTGATGCTATCTGTCGAACCGTTCTCGAAAAAGACTAAGCGCTCAAAAATAGTTAGCATTTGTTAATGCAAACCTAGCTATAGTATGTGTGGCTAAACTCTTTAATTTGGGACTTAAGATAAGCGAACATCTGGACATCCATGATATTTCTGTTTCGATTATTGTCAATTCGAAGGTATCCCATAAATTGTGCCACTTTAAAATGTCTCTATTAACGGTAGATAACGATAATTATGCAATCTGTGGAAATTCGAGGGATTGTTAACGTTCCTTACATGTTGATGAGTGTTGCTTACTAATGGATTGGCGTTGATGTTCAATTGTCTCTGCTGTTCTTCCGTGATAACCGTTTGCGAAGACTGGTGAAGAACATACTCTGACCCGGTGATACCACACTGCGACACGTCACAACCCTGCTGCGTAACGACGACACCCTAGTGCGACCCGGCGATACCATTTTACGACCCAACTATACCATGCAAGACGCCTTTTTGCGAAGTGGTAAATGTCGACTGTGATCCAATGTTAGATATTGGCGTCCTATCGATAGCGGACTGCGAATCTAAGAACGCTTGAGCTTTCCCTGCGGCTACTGACTGAGTTCCGACTGCAATATGTTTCAAAAATGCATCTGTTTGTTGTATTGATCATGCGAATTCGTATTGCTCTAGTGTACCGGCTAAAATCGTCTGTTGTTGCGAGCGTTGATTGCGAAAGTTCCTCATCTTTAAATCAAACTCGAGCATATATTTCTCTGACTCTAATACTTCATCGAGCATGTCATCTTTGTCCGTCAAACCCATACTCATTCCCTGCAGATCCTCAAGAACGGTGTTAAATTCGATAAGTTTAAATGTCTCTTCCTCTTTCAGATCGTTGATTTTACTCAAGTAGAATGTTACGACTTCTTTCTTTGCTTTGCGTTGAGCAATGTGTTGTAAATATTTGTTATTTGTTTTGACACGGCACCAATTTTGGCGATCGGATTGTAAATAAGAAGCGAAGCGCAATCAAGGTTCGACCTTGTTAATAACGTTCTAGTATATAAATCATAGCAATAACAACAACAATTATTGCGTGCTGAACGTACTGTTCGCGGCGATGTCGCATGACGTCGCGACAAAATCACAACAGTTTCTTTGAATCTCAGATGAGCGCCTTAGGATCTTTGGTCCTTTTGTTAAGTTTATTATACATACCCTGTACCCTGTAACGCAGTTTCATAAATATACCTCAAAATGTTTATCATTGTGGAAAGATCAATGTCAAGAGCACACTTGAAGGTCAAACGGATCACAGTGGGGGATGTAGTTGTCAGTATGACTTCCTCATTAATATTTGGTCGATGGTGGTCAAATATTTGTAATCATGATGCGTTAAAGAACATTTTGTAATCTAGAAAATTTAAAAATGTAATTATGCATTTGAAAAAAACATGGTTGTTATATTATTACATGAAAAAAAAATGATATATTTAAGTAAAATCAATTCTTCAATAAATTGATTCTCAAGATATCAAAAATAATATCCTACGCTATTATTTTCCTTAAATATAAATGAACTATATCAGCCAGCTAATATCAACTTTGATATCTATCATTCGTTCAGAAAGGAAAATGCAAAGCAATGCGTATGCCTGATTCTTACAAAAATTACATGATGACAAGCTCAAGGCATCTTAGCTCTCATATATCCGGCATTATCCAATTAACTTTCTGTCAGTTTATGTAATACTGTTTGTGTTCTTTAAAAAGGGCGGAGCAACATTGCAGTCGCCGCTTTGCGTGTCCATATACACATTTTCAGTGTTTTTAATTCTTGAAGGGATATGTTGACCACTTGTCAAAATTATTTATTTGCATCCAATAGTTTTTCGGAGTAATTGCCCTTTGATGTTATGATATTTTTGTAAAGATTTTTTGTCTAACCCAGGTTTTGACCTCACTTGACCTTTGTAATTGTCCCATGAAATCTTGAGAAAATTTCCCGCGAGTAGGTCTAAATGAATACATGGAATGTTTTTATTTGTGAAAAAGACCAAAATTGACGGAAATAGAAAACATGCAATCTACAAAATTTACCTCTTGTACATTTACCTCAAATTTAAAATTGACTAACTATTTTTTTTTAGTGTAGTGAAACAAATATAATTCTGCATGAGCTAATTTGAAAACTATAGTGACGCAGAACAGTATTTTGTAACGATGTGAACTGCGTGTTCAGCGTGAAACTAGTTTATGCCCAATAAAAAGGCTAAGTGGATACAATAGTTTCACACTCAAATCTCGAAATACAGTTGTTGTGTACCCCTTTATATTTAACACATTGTCAGCTGCAGAGCGTTTATTATATAAGACTATGTTCTCATAATAAGCAATAACTACCATATTGTATTATGTGTTCTAGTATATTTTATATCATATGAGTATTGTCGTTGTTCTCTGTCCTGAATATCTTTTTAAATGTTTTGTATTGTTTCTAAATGTACCTATAAACATGTTTAAGTATTAAGTTTTACACAAGCCGTTGTTCCAGTAGTTCAATCGTTACCTCTCTTTAAATGAAATGCATCTCGAGAGGTATAAAGCTCAGTTCGCGGTCAGCGTCCCCGTGAATCGATATTTCAACGCTATCGCGTTTACCAAGGCGAAACTAGAATTATCTTCAAACCATAGAGATTTTCGGCGTATTCAATTATTATCATGCACACATGTCACGAATATAATCTAAATGTGTTTTAAGCAATTACATGATTGATAACAGTGTTGATTGATTTAATAATTGTTATTCCAAAACTTGACTTATATATTACGCATGATAGTGATGATTCACGCCGCTATAAATAGTTGAGTCAAATAGCTGGCTACGGCAAAACCAGTATTTTCTTGTTGAGTCGTGGGTAATTTTCATAAAAATGTTATATCAAAAATATGTTATAAACCGATTGTGTTGATAGTGTCAAACCGCCATCTTGAAAATAATGTTCTTGTTGAGTCGTGGGTTTTGATTGGCTGTTACAATTTCTAGATTTGCATGCTATAAATAGCTTTAAAACTGATATTGCAGGGGAGGTTAATTTCTTGCGAAAACATGTCAATAGACGATGTAGCATGGACAATACGCATAAATAAACGATTTTGTGTTACTTAGAAACAATATGTGAACAATACATAAAGAAGAAAATATTTTATAAGAACGTATCAAGTTATGATAAATTACAATATTTATCTGTTTTGTGGCATTTTTGATCAGCAAAACGATGGAGACTGTGTCTTTACTTTTTTTCGGTTACGATCAGCATCATGTGCGAACGTTCTATCAATGTATTTCACGCGATCTCTTACCCACGACTCAACAAGAACCCACACATCAACAAGAGCCGACCATAAACATGTACGGTATGTTCGAGCAAAGTGCGTATAAATATTGAAATATGTATGGGTGATGCGCGTTTTGACGATTAACTTATATAATGTTATTTCATTTTCATATAGTATTTCTGTGATTTCTATATAAATAAAGCATCGCGTTTGGACGGTTAACTCTAATAATGTTATTTCATGTTCATCAAAAGTTTCGGATGTGAAGCAGCTAAGAACTGCGCAGAGAAGCATTCGCGAGTATTGATCTCATTCGTGTAGCTCATTATCTTTCACAAACACAAACCAAAATCCGCGCCGTAAATCTTGTCATGATATTTCTGGTTTCATTTTTGCACAAGATATATTATGACGATTATATCTTAATTTGATGAAACACTGTATGAAATATCCCAGTAGGGTTAACATACCGCACGTGGTCACGTTGTTCCGCTTCAAAGATTGTTCATAAGTTTTTGTTAAAAGTATGAACAAAAATTGCGCTACATTGTAAGATCGCTTGAAGTCTAGAAGTCAATTCAGTGACATTATATAGCAGCTACCTAAGGGTCTGGCGCATTTTGTCATGTCGTTTTTGTCTGTGATCTTTCATGCAGGCATTGTCCGATTTTCTTTTGACAATAGCTAAGCGAGATCGAAACTGAGTCATGTGCGACCAATAATAAGGGCACTAGGTCAAATCTAAGAAAAATCTTGTTACTACTCTAGAGGTCACATTTATAGCCTAATCTTGATGAAACTCGGTCATAATGGTTATCTTGATATTTTTTTGGCTGAGTGACCTCTGTCACATGCGTCTAAAAACTAGGTCACTAAGACAAATCTTATGAAAACTTTTTAACTCTCGAGAGGCAACGTGTATGACTCAAGTTTGATGAAACATGTGAATTATGTTTATCTTGTCAATATCTAGGCTTTAAGCCTGGGTCATATCCATCAAACCACATGACTATGTCACTATGTCAAATCCAATACAAATGAAGTTTCCACTTTAAGAATTTATACATGGTTGACATGTTATAAACATTCAGAGAAATATTTATATATTCATAATCAAAACAAATAGTCCTGGGACACTTCACTGTGGTGGGAAATCCAGTAGTAGTAGAATTAAAATAATTATAAATGAAATATACATATAGGTACGTTATACACATGCTCATTTTTATTAGTGGTACTAACGTATTAACGGTTCTATAGTGAGGGAAATTATCATTTTAATGCCTAATTTGTTGTTTCTATTCCATGAGTTTTCATACACACAACATATACATTACAACATACAATATATTATTGCTTCTAAAAATATACAAGTGTGAATTTGGGAATATGCATTGTTGTAGTTGCGTAAATTTGGTTTGAAATTTCGCCATTATGGTCCTTTAAATTGTTGTAAGAATCATTATTATGTTGTAGGCTATTGCAGAAATATCCAATTGATTGCTATCATATCACTAACAGTCTACCGCTTGATTTTACTAATTATAACTCCAAACTGCCATAACCAACACTTACCAGTCAGTATTCTTTAATGACTTCATCCAATGCATGTATTCAATACGTTATTTAACATTATAAATCTGTTTATACATGAATATCTCTAAACAAATAATCTATAATTTTCAGAGTATTAAATTACAATATGGTTTATGTGTTTCAGGCGGTGCTTTAAAGTGATCTCAATACTTCAGGCTGCCAAAAAGAATTTAATAATCAATAACTTCAATAACCAGGCTGTCAGAACGAAAAATACACTTTCAAGAATGAAACAGTCTCAGACCTATCAGAAGGACAGAATGGAGTCTCTCAAGGTTTATTACAATGAACATGAGAAGCGTATAATAGATGGCATGCGTATGAAAATAAAATCCTTTTCCTTCGAATGTGAAAACAACACAGTGAAAAAACAAATAAACATGTGCAATACACAGTCAACGATTAACGTAAGAAAATCACCTCTGAATTGGCATATTTTGATAAAAGCACTGTTGCGGAAAAGAAAAAAAGAGCTGACAATCAAGCTAGCTTCTCTCAGGTGTGTGAGAAACAGCTGCATCAGGCTGCACGATGATTTGTTGCATCTCCATGAAGCCATACAAAAAGTAACCCATAAGCTGGTACTCTCTTTTATAGCAAAAACAAAACGTCAGGAAAAAATACAACAGTCTGAAACATATTTGAAAGAGAACTGTCCAAACCATGTGTTCACTATCAAAGGAAGGAAGTCTGAGTATAATGTGCGAATGCAAAGTGATTCACACACATGCAGAATTACAGCCATATGTGTTTTAGATGGACAGGTCCTGCTTGCAGACTACAACAATAAGAAAGTTAAGCTTTTAAACCAGATGTACCAGGTGGTGAGTCACTGGGATGTTACTGCGTAAATAGGGGACATTTGTTAGATCACACCCAGTGAGGTGGCAGTGGCTGTGGATGAAAGTAACACACATAAATTCCAGTTTATTATTGTCAACGCAGATCAAGTGGTGCTAGCCAGGAATTTTCAGTTACAACACGACTGTTCAGGTATTGCTCACCACCAGGGAAGTCTGTACATCACTTCTGGTACTGCACTATACAAGTACTCACTTAGACGGGAAGGGGTCTGCATACTATACGAGGCTAGATTAGGTGGTTCTACATGTAAGAGTCATGGTTTATTTATCATAATTGCATTTGTAATATGTATGATAAAAGTAATTGTAAACATTCATAGTTGTTGAATGTAAAATATCTCAATTTATTGTAAGAACAACAAGAATTATTTTCATAACTGTCGATTTATAAGCAGATTAATAATCATATATATTTGCTGTCACTACATGACATACCTGGAAATAGAAAATGACTTTCTGTGAAAGATACACTTTTTGACCATGTCTTCCAGATTACTATACATGTACAGTAGGTTTTATGATTTATATTGTTTCATTACTTTGTATAAAATTAATAATCTTGAAAAGTTTGTTATTGAATTGAAAGAAATTGTCAGCTCTATGTAAACACATACATTATCATTCCGACAAAGAACTAGAAAGAAAAGTTTCAATCTTGGTTTATTTGAAAAAAAAGTCTTGTTATAAACACATGAAAAACAAAACACATCTACAGTCATAGTATATGTATATGTAAATAATGTGTGTTTTGTGTCAATTTGAATAACATTTCAATTTATTGTAATCATGTGTACATATGTAGGAAATATAATATTGCTGTATATAATTACCCCAGTTCACACGTTCACGCGGACATATTATGTGTACTGTGTAATCGTCGCCATCTGTGTAATTGTACTACACTTCATTTCTAATTCTCCAGACGCATACCAACTTGTTCATCTTTTACACAATAAACTGATACAGGACCCAATTGACACACTTAACTATTAGTTAATATTGTATTACATGCATATTTCTAAGATGCGTAAATGCCTAAGAATAAGGTTAAGGTTATTTCCCATTAACAGTAATTAAATATCTTCATATAACTCTGTTTTGCAGTAGAAAGGTGTGCTGTGAGTCCCACAGGAAACAGGCTGTACATTACCAGCCACTTCCCTAACAATCTCCTCAACTAGACTAGGCATAGAAGAGTCACCGTGGCTAGGCATAGAACAGTCCAGGCTGCATACACCGACCCAACACTTGGACTCCCACAGGGTGTACATGTGACCCCTGTAGGCCAGGTGCTGGTCTGGGGATGGGGGTCCTACACTATAATTCAAGTGGACAATGAGGGGAAGAGGAAGCTGGCCACGCTGACTACAAAGGGGAGGGATGGAGTGTGGAACCCACTGTCAGTCTGCTATAGCAGCACCACATCATCTATCATTGTGGGACAATATGGGAACGAAATCATGGTGTTCAGAGTGGAATAGTGTGTAGATGAACATTATAGTTGTTATAATTATATGTGATTTATATTTCGATGACAATCTAAGATTGTGCGAGAAGTGACAAATACAATTAATTTGTGTACATATTTTGTTATGAGCTTATGAAATGTGATGCTGAACATTATAACTTATATGTACTGTATTATGTTGTTTTTAAAATTGTTTCAGTGTTGTCTTTTAATTCAAACATTGTCATAAAGGTAGTATGAAATAATGAGTCTATTTGACGTGTACATTAAATTTTATTTGTGTACACATATGTACGTGTACATGACTTTTTAGCTATTTTTTAGACTTTCATTTCTATATGCATGTACGAAATATACATAATAAAGACTTGCATTTATAAAACTTAAATTTTATGTTATATGAGTACTTGAAATATACACAAATAGTTTAGTTATCTTAAATGGAAAAGACATTGGTCTCATGATTATTATTAACATAAATGATTGCAAATTAACACATGGCGGGACATGGGTTCATTATACTGCGTATATTTTATAATTTTAAATAATAAGTGTGTGTGAACCTGAAATAGACCAACAGGATAAAAACATCAGGGTATTTTGCTTGTTATATTGACTCTATTTTGGTCGAGAAGTTACAACTGAATAAATAAAACACTTGTACGCCGAAACAATATGATTATCAAGAATTTTTCATTCAAAACTGTAATAGGAGTGATTGAAGTAAACTTTGTGATATGTTTACTACACCTTTGCATATGTTCAAACTGAAAACCTGCAAAGATGACTGGTTTATGGCAAATATTAATTCGCTTTGTATTGTGACATGTTTGTCTAAGCCAACTAAAATCTTATGCTATTTTATGTTTTGTAGCAGCAAAGAAGTATTGTCTGTGCAGTAACTACTTTATTAAATACTTGATGGTAGGCTACCCTGACTTAGCTAACTGTTAAAAAACTATCTGCTGAACAGTCCTGCCAGACTCATTTCACTGTTGCTGTGGAAAAGGTATATTTCATATTATAGATCATGAATCCAGTTTAATTTTATATGTACCTCATGCATGAGGGATATCCAGTGTTTTGTGAGTTCCAGATATGTGTCAAGTGACGAGAATGAATGAAAACATAACAATGTATTTAGGTAAACTCAGTCGCTTTTTGATTTGCATTATCAGCTTGATTGCGTGTCCATCACATTGACAACCTCTTATATTTTTATGTCGCTTGATTGGTATCCGAATAACAAATTGTCATTTAGGAGGGTTTATACAGCAATGATTCATTTACCAAGTTCAATATCTGAAGATAAAGATATTGTTTAGGTGTAATAGCGGTTGTTTGTTGAAGATGAAAAATTAAATGCACATTATTCGCGTTATAGTTATCTGATTTTTTGCTATGCACTGCAAAACTTGCAATCGGAAGTAAAAGTATTATAGTTCTAAGCGGCACAAACATTGTATTCAACACGCACTACACCCACCCTAGTTCTTGCTATCCAGAAAAATGGTTGCACATATGTGCATATAATTCAAGCTCTTTCCTTGAAGAACAAACTATTTAAATGAAGAGCATATGTAATTCAATTCTAAATCAGCACGTGTTTCCTTCATGTTTGCATTAATAATTGGATAGGCATTGCAGATTTCAAATTATATTCATGGGTATGACACAATTTTAACTTTACTTACTTACATGGATCTAAACAATAATTTTAGATGAATACCATTATACGGAAAGATAAAGTGAACGTTGAATATATTGTTGAATGTACCAAGAATGTACCAACATTCTCACATGAATAAATAATTCTCCCGATGATTTGCAGTTGTACTATGCAGTGTTTATAAGCATCAACTGATAATTTCAAAGACATGAATATTACAATTACCTTCAAATAGCAACATGGAGATGCGAACGGTATTCTTCATTATCGTGGTAAGGAAAAGTTTTAATAAACCTTCCATTTATTTCCAGCATTTATTATTATGACCAACATCTATGAAGTTAACATCGACGACTATCCGACCCGGTCCTAGCGCAAATACCACAACTTTCTGAAGAAATTCAACATGAGAATTTATCAAGTCAGTCCAAAACACCACCAATCACTAGGCGGCTTCAGCATAAAATATCGCACAGCAGAGGATTGGCGAGTACCATGTTTGTTCCATGATCACTGTTGCTAAGAAATAACTCAATGTGAGCATGGACAACGTGTTCTCGAGTCGTTCACGCGGAAACGATTTGATGAAGCAGATGCATCCGAACGTGATATTTTTCTGTCGAAGAATGTGAATCTGATGCTTTAAGAGCAGTCAGCAATCGATGAGTATCAGCACCAACAGTTGTCGGATATTACCGGGGTTGAGGTGTCGACGTCTGCAATGGGACTTCGCTGTCTCTGCCTATGGCCCGCTGGCAGCAGCATCAGCAGCAACATGTATTCTTCATTTAAAAAAATAAATATTCATCAATTTAGTTAGCGTGGGTTCGGGCCTGTGTTCACAAAGCTCCTAAGCAACTGAAAAATATGAAAAAAATCAGCGATTTTTTTGCATAATTTGGAAAAGTACCGGCAACGCACACATTTCTGAAAAAATATCGCGAACTTCACTGACATTTTGAACATTCGCGTCGTGAAATCTTCAGATTGGGAATTATGGATATATTTAATTGCAATTGCACAAACCCATCTAAATGTTCTTTTACATGCCTTATTGTTGAAATGTTTAGATTAAGTCCTTATTCACTGATTGAAGTCGACGTCATTTTATTTTCATTGTTGTGGTGACGTCACGTTTTCACGGAAAAGTGGAGGAAGTAAGGTAAATATAGTTATCATTTATAACATTTAAATCGCGTATGAATTATTAAAAAAAATCGAGTTAGAATCGAAATAATCGACGGGTAACCGTTGGTGTTTGCGGTAATAACCAACGGTATGTCGTTCCGATGCTTGTTTTCAAACCAATCGGGCTACGCCCTCGTGGTTCAATTCCTACGCATCGGAACTCCATACCGTTGGTTATTACCGCAATAACTAACGGTTACCCGTCGAGTATTTCTTAAGTTAACAATAATACTCTTATAAGCAGAAAAACGTGGATTTCTTATGGAAAATGTTATCAGACATTTTGTCTTGGTTACAAATAAAGATTTTTTGAGAGCTTTTAAGAGTGTAGGGCCTTCACGGCGTTTTTGTTTTTAATGATGTTTTTCAATGAGATATTAATAGGTTCGATAGCCTGTTCCATTTAATTAACTTAACTATTGCAGACATATAAAATGCTATGGAAAACTGTTGTTCCTACATGGTGATATTTTGTCAATGCAGGCATGGTGGTAAGGTAAAATAACATTATTGGGTTAACTCTGCACAACATGCTATTTATACCAGATGAAAGGATAAACAAATACAGTAATTTGAAGGCGAACTGATCGCCTTATATGACTGAAAATATTTTTATTGCAGCGAACATTTAACATAAAGCAATACAAACTTATTTGCATGGATGCCTATTGAAAAATGTTACAATTCCATGATTTTCTTTTCATAGTCGGTTTCTACAAGACCTACAGGACCCTAAACAATCACAGATCGGTTCCCAGCGTAACATCGGGTTCTCTGAGAAATTAATCGTAAAAGCCCATGGACATTGCTCAAGGTTCGCGATTACTTCATACTTTATTACATTGTTTGGTTTTTGTGTAAATGTTATTTTTTAAAGGCGAAAGAAAGTGTGTTTGGGTCGGGTGACACACGGCTTTCAAATTGTCATTCCAAAAATGATAAACAACGCCCGGGTAACATATAATACCCCTTATAACTAAAACTTAAAACATGACCTTAAAATTAAGGATGACTTTTCTAAGGAAGAGCCCAGATGTTTGGTTTAGTTTTCAGGGCGTTTACTTTAACATATATATCGTTATATTAATTTTGAGAATTGTTGTATATACTATGTTGTTTTTAACGGATAATTAAGCTTGGTAATTATTTTTGAATAAATAGCCCAGATGTTTGTAACTTTCGACTCTTGTCGGCAACCGTATCAGTACATGGATGGTTAAGGTGTGCGTACAATCACTGTGGGAGAAATGTCAAGTGATCTTTCAGGGAACATCTCTATTCACCAAAATGTTGACGTCAGCATATGCGCTGGTTAAGGTATATTTTCAACATCTCCATATTACTATTTTCACTACCTGTATTCAATTGAAACATAAACATGTATTTTGGGTCATTGTAGGAGGTCACTGATCAAGTTTCTTAGCTCTCACTGGAACCGGCAATTTTGCATAATTATGCACCTTTTTGGACGTAGAGAGAGATAAAAATTTGTCAAATTAAACATGCAACCATGTCACTGATTGTATTAAAGGCATTCAATGAAAACGTACTCGGGATCATTTTGAAAGGTCACTGACCAGGTTCCATAACTCTGACTTGCAATTTAGGTAGAAATATGCCGTTTTGTACCATTGGTCATGGTAAAGCTGCAATAACTTTATATATCTATGAACATGCATTGACCAAAACCTATAACTGTGACCTGCTGATTAGCAGGATGTTTCTCCCTTTTTACTTTTACAAGTCCGGGTAAGGTTTGTGTGCAAGATTTTATCTTGGTCTGTAAGGTTTGCGTGCAACAAGTACATATCTCTTGAGCTACTACAGACATTGCAACGAGTACATACCTCTTTAATGACTACAGATATTAAAGGTTTGGAAATCGTCTTGCGAAGTTACAGAACAAGGCTCATAACTCTGACCTGCAATTAAGCAGAATTATGCCCCTGTGTGTACTAAAAGAAATTCAGGTTAACGTTTGCGTGCAATTACTCCCATATCTAGCTGACATTTAGAAAAAAAACATGGTTGCATTTGGGGGTCAGTTGGGTTAAGGTCAATGTCACTGTTGCTTAAAATGTATAAAATATTTACTTTCAATAACTACATTAAGGATAAAGATATTGTGCTGAAATTGTGTGTGTGTAGGTAGGTTACATGCTTATCTATTGAGGGATTGGATTTGGGGCATGTGGGGTCAAGTTAAGTGTTAAAGTAGAAAAAGAGTTTTCGCTCAAAACTTTTAGTTTGGGTGAAGGTATTTTTATTTAATTTTATGTGTAGAAAGATTACATACAGATCCATGTTGGTTTTTGCATTTATGGGCCGTGGAGTTAATGTTTCTAACATAGAAAAACTGTTTCTGCTCATTCACTTCTGTTTGGATTGAGGTATTGTATTGTTAGTTTGTTTGCAGTTACCTTACATGCAGAACTTGGTTGGTATTGCGTTTGGTTACCGTTGTATTGAGGATATTGTAACTGGAAATAGAAAAATGGTTTCTGGTCAATAGCTTTAGTATTGAGTTATTCTGCAGACCTTGCTTGATAAGTTTATAAAATTCTCTTAAATCAATAAGTTAAATTTGAAAATCCAAGTTTTTGGCATTGTCACATTTTTATATTTAAAAATGTTTTTCTTGTAATTTTCATATACTTTTAAACGACTACAGATATTCAAGTAAAAATATGTTTTGTGATCATTATATAAGGTGACTGACAGAAAAAAAACTATACTTCCATAGCGGAATTATAGTCGAGCTTGCTGTATTGAAACAGCTTTTGTTAGGATGAAATATACTGGTAACTTTGTACAATTGTTTTAGAATATATGTTTTGAAGAAGATGTCTTGTTTTGTTTCCAGGGGCTTTACCATCGCCAGTTATAGCTCATAGGACGAAGTTTCCCAAATCCAATCTGGTCCTACATCTCCAAAAAGTTACGTAGTTAATATTGTGTCTACCTAGCGATCATGTGTTCTTGGAGATCAATATCCACTCTGTTAGTATTTAAATTGATTCCGTAAATCCAATATTGTTTCTTGAAAACTAGTTTTCGTGGCTAATTGTGGGTCTGCTCCAAAATGAAATTAAAAGATCTACGAATGTTAACGTCTTAAGTCTTAAATCAAATTTTATTTTTTTCAACTCCACTGTTTAAAGAGCTCACATAAACTATGTTTTATATTATTTCTATACATAACATTACATTAAGAATGTTAAAAAAAAACACTGTGGCAATTAAGGAATTAAGATAGTTTACTTTTGAGGTTTGCTTTAAATAATTATACCGCAATAACATTGACAATAACGAAAGTACTTAACTTTTACTTTTCTTTCAACGTTTTAAGGTCTGATTGTCTTACAACAACAAAGCCCCAGGTTTAGGGATGCAAGCGAGAAAGAGCGCAGCAGGAAAGGGACACATTGCTGCTTTAGCATCAACAGCAACATCACAAAGCTCACTATTTGACAATCAGCCGTTCCCTGTAACGGTGAGGTGCAGTGGAAATTGTGTCCGCCTCGCGACTAGTAAGTCACAGGTTTGACCCACAGTCTTGGAGCTTTCTTTAGAATTCCCCCATAGACACAAAGTAGTGATTTTATCCAGGGAACAGACTCGAAAGTGCCTCAGTTAGACTTTTATATATGATCGTGCTAAAATAAACAAGTTTTAATGAAATTTTATAGGACTTTTGAATACTTATGTTGACATACACAACTTTATTGGATGTTTTGTTTATACAACTTTATGCATTTTCATTTAGAACATTCTCAAATAAAACTTTGACCTTTTCAAGTATGTCCACGTGTTAATTTGTAACGCAAATATATAAATATGAATGCTTCTTCGTTGATTTCTTCAAATTGCAGACGGTTTGTTGAAAACATAAAAATGGGAAGTCTGTTAAAAGCACTCATCATATGAGGTCACATTGAGGTGTGTCTAGATTCTTACCTCTGCTTACTTTGTAGCTCTTCAATTTACATTACAACGTGGCAATCAACATGGCATCGCTCCCAGTATCACAAGCAAATTCGTTGAATTGATATCCCCCGCCAAATAAATTGTGGGAGCGTTCTTTAGACCTCCCCAAAAGACACCAAGTACTGGTTATAATCCCAGGAAACGGACTCGAGAGCGTTTCAAATAAGTAGTAAGTACTTCTATGCAATCGAGCTTAAATAAATAGGTTTAAACTAAATAAATTGTGTTTAAGGATGGGTGCAAATCGGACGGAAGAACATACTGACAGATGGACGGACGGACAACACCAATTATATATCCCTCCGACTTTGGCGGGGAGATAATTATGAGAGAAGGAAGGAATAGACATGAATCTTACATATGACACACAGCAAGGAAGAAGATGGAGAAGAATTATGGAAGGTTATTACAGAATCCACTGATGCATAGTAAAATAATGGCTAAATAATACATATTTCTACAAATGTGTGACCGTTGATGTCTAACCTTGACTTTGGTCAAAAACACATAGGTCTTGCGCTGTCTGATAATTGAGAACAATTACATCAAGACATTTTGAGAATCCATTTGAGTATCGTAGAATTCTTACCAAATAAGGCATATTTAATCAAAATGTGTGATTTTGACCTTTGTGTGTGACTTTGACCATGACCCTAGCCACCTGGATCTTATATTTGACACTCAGCTAGATAATAGAGAACAATTGTGGACAGTTATTACAGAATCCCTTGATGCAAAGTAAAGGAATGACTAAATAAATAATAATTCATCAAATTTGTGACCTTTGACCTCAATGTGTGACCTTGACCTTAGCCCCTAGGATTATGGGTGTTGTATGTGAAGCTCCCCCAGATGATTGAAAACAACTATGGCAAGTTTCATGGCTCTGGCTCATGTGTTAATGGAGATAAAGCTCTAAGCTTATATTAAAAAGATTTTTTTCAAGATACAAAGGGCCATAACTCCGTTATTAACAGATGGTGTACAATGCCATTTGGCATGCATCATCCTCTTATCCATATATATTTAGGTGGCTAACAATAGACAAACACAACCAAACTTTGTAATTTTCCCTTTTTCACCCTTATTGCGGCTTTTCCTTAATTGCACGACGATGACGTGATTGTTTAACTATATAATGCTACGGCTCTAAAGCTTTTCAAAATATACGAGATGCAGTTGATACTCGTTTTGATTTCATTTCATCGTACCTCATAAAAATACAGTTCCTGGTGCTCTGGACTGTTTATAAATAATTAATTGAGTAGTTAATTGGTTATTAAATTGAAGGGTATTCTCTTCTCTGGCTATTTGATTTGAATTATGATGCTATGAGTTTTTTTTTATCTACACGTATACGTTTAAGGAATAATTCTGTGCGAAGTGTTAGGTTAGGAGCTCCTTAAAACCGGTTTTAACCACTAGTGATTTTACAATGACTTTTTCAAGGCGGTGACCCCAGTTTTATTCATGTTTGTGCGTGTGTTATCTACGTGTGTTTTTTTTTTGCATTAGTTTTGTGCCTCACAAGAAATATGTGCATAAATGTGCGGCGGACAAAAAATGTATTCGGTAATAGTCATGCACTTAATACTCGTTAGCAAGCTCATGCATCGTACGATTGACATCGGCGTGTACATGCGTGCGTGCGTATGTGTGTATTTCGAAGCGTATGAGGTCCATATGCGCCTGACCATGTATTATGTGAGGATCCGGAGTGTGTCCCAACATGCCTATCTAATCGACTTACAAGACTCACTGAAGTTGATACATCATATCGCAATTTCTTGTCAATTAGTTTTTACTTAAAATATTCCATTTGATTGCGGTCTTGTGCTATGGCGAAAACCCGCAGAACACTGAGGAAACCAAACCTTTCCGGTATGGTTACCACCTACCAAGCTCACATGCGACGGTAGCGTGGACTGATTCCGGATCGCCAATGTAAAAAAACGCATGTACAATGTACACTGTGCTTACCGGACAGACCAATATATGCTGATAATTTTAACAAAACTAAATCAAGAATCATTATGGGGCGACTTCTTGAAATTGAATTAATCAATTACAGTTTTACTGATTTATACATTTGGGCAAATAGGGATGAGGTCTACAATAAGTTCTATGACCAAAAGTGTTCGGGTAGGCGTACGCCATTGTGGATAAGCTGGAAGCAAAAGTACCATCAGCACTTAAGCGGTACTTTTAGCTAAGTTTTGGCATGGATGATCAAGCTAGGGACACCACATATTTGTCTGAAATATTTATTTCATGAGCTTAGGGGTCAACTGAAGTGAGGCACATGCCCCCTGTGTCCCCACGTACGCGGTAAATCGGACATCCTGGATATTGTTTTTCAGATAAGGAAAATAATTAATTGTGTTAAAACATTCATTTGAAATGAAAGTTACGATTCATGAAATAAAATGCATCGGTTAATTATCGTTCAGAAGAGACATAAGGGCCAGAATTTAAGTTGCTGATGCACGTGTTCTACAGTACTCAATTCAATACATCATACCAATCATCATCATCATCATAATCATCATGATCATCGTAATCATCATCATCATCATGATCATCATCCTCAGAAGGTCTGCAGCACAAATTCAATTACTTTGATCAATATTAATAAAGTTTATAACCAACAAATATAGTCTACCTTAAGTGATTTGTTGTAGAAGCAACACGAGACTTTAACCTTTAAATACCCACACAATAAATTGATATTGGTAAATCAACATAATTGAGTGAAGTTTAAAGCATTTTTAATGTGAATCGGCCGTCGGGGAAATCAAAAGGCATCGAAATAGTGTTTTTTGCTGAGCAACTAACCCGAATGGACTAGTGCTCATAAAAATATAGATTAACACTGTTCAGATTTAATTTGTACATAATCTGCAGCGAAAGTGGCGCCTCATATACAATGACGCTGTACTATGAAAAAAATGCATACTATTTACAAATGTCATAGTGCTTTTATTTAATATAAAATAATGCAAATATTAAAACCTTGCTTATACGGAAACTGAAAATATATCAATGTTTTTTCTCTTTCAGATGAAAAATATATATGAAATTTACGCAGCACTGGTAGTCTTTTAGAACACGTGCATCAATCAATTGTGATGTTAGCAATACGTTTGAGATAAGATAAATATAAAAAAGAGAAATTAGTCGACCCATGCACATTTTACTATAAGGAATAATCTAACATTGCCTAGTTGTAATATACAAATTTTATATACTTTCTTACTACATATGTTTTATCATACGTTTATCTTTGTAACATTCTGCACACAACTTTGCAAAAACGTGTCGTGTATATTTTTCAAATCATTAAGTATGCCACTTGATTTGAGAGAACATTAACATGTAGTGTCATTGGGGCGATTTTATTTATTAAATATATAAGATATACAAACGAGTTTATATTAAAAGCTTATACAAAGTGTACTAAAAGTATAAGTTCTAAATCGCAATTGAATGATTTAACAATCAATCGCTTATTTGTTTGTATGTTTTAATGAATCAATGCTGTTCCTATTCCCGTTTACAACCATTTTCAACAAACCTCTCAAAATTTAAGCGTTAATTGTTTGCTTTAATTGAAAAAAGCAAACTGAATTGTGCCCGTTTACACCACACTTTGCTGTCAATCCAACATTGGTGTTCAACTCCAAAGTATCGTGATAATGCACTTTGGTGTAAACCAGACTGTGATATTGAAAACCCTTCATTGTGTTCCATTTCTGTTGTTTGTGATCATAACATAAAAAGTAGTAAATCATGTATCTCATTTATATCTTTCTTTTTTATCCTTATTTAAATCATCCACGTGTAATTATCCTTTATCCTAAATCGCTATATAATATAAGTCCATATAACACAGTTAAAGCATAAAATAAAATAAAAATGTTGGTTTCGGTAGAATATTGCAATTGAGCGAATATCATCATTATGGCAATTTTAGGCATTACGAAAAACGTCATTTTGGGTAAATATTCCTAAAAACGAACGTATATAAAGTATATGTAGCTGAAATGATCCGACCTAGTATGCATAAATTTATACTTTTGTTAACAAATTATAACATTTAAGTTTTAATTAAACTCGCAATATATTGTTAAAATTCTTTTTAAATGAGAACTTAAGCATTGAATGCAAACGTGGAGTAATATAATGGCCTGAGTGTATTTTTAACACTTTGTTATATACTATTTTGGCCACTTTCTCATTACTATGCGTGTGCTTATTTCTTATACATATTGTCAGTTTCGTATGTATAACGATGAACTGGACATGTTCAAGTTATGTGAATAAAAAAAATATGTTCTGTTCTGTTCTGTTAGTGCATGTCTAACGAAAGTGAATATGACATGTATAAGCGGCAGATTGTATTACTTTAACAGCCATGCAGGAACTGAATAGATTAAGTGGTGTTGCGGCAGTTTTGCTGATTTTTTTCCATCTAATAACTTTTGCTCAAAATTTATATTCAAGTACTACATACAAATACTATATGAAAAATGAAATAAAAACATAGGGTCACCGGCCTTGTTTTGATTTTATTCACCATTATATAACATGTACTTTTTCATTAAAACTGAAAAATCTCTAATTGCATAAAAATGATTAATAACCTATGAAATTGGCAACATATTGATATTATATAAGCTAATATATATCATATACCATTTAATTAAACCACAAACTACCAAAAAATGGAGAACACAAGTTAAATTTTAAGAAATTTTAATTTTTATAATTTTTATGTCACCCAAAAAAACGTCATTTTTTTTACTATTTTAACACAAAAATGGAA
>VMBQ01001036.1:0-16045 GCA_007657795.1 Dreissena rostriformis | reverse complement strand
AAAAAAAAAAAAAAAAAAAAAAAAAAAAAAAAAAAAAAAAAAAAAAAAAAAAAAAAAAAAAGCATAAGCTATTATCCTGAAACTTTGTATAAACATGTGGTTATATGTATGTATATTGTCTGTCAGTCAATCCCCCTTCCTCTGTTCAGTCCGTCTGGCCGTCCTCAAACAATTATATCAAGTACATAGAATATGATCTTGACAACTGGTATACATATTAATAGAGGATTATGAGTGAACTTTCATTTCTGCAATTGTTTAAATGCCTTATGTGGATAATTTGTAGTTTTGAACAATCATAATAACCGTTATCTGTTACTTTAACAAATTTTAAATCAATAAAACGAGCATTTGTAGTATATTTTTATTTACTTATTATTAACATACATGTGTTCTTTTTATAACTGTTTGAACTCATTTTAGGCACCAAATATCAGAAGTCAGGCGTGAAGAAAGAAATTCATACATCCAGTTTTCGTCACATCCATGGAACTTTATCAAACTATTTGCAATCCAGTTGGGCGTTTCATACAGCCTTCTTTTAATAAACCTTTTATTTCTTCCTCTTCTTTGTTTGCATCAAATATATGATTTAACACGAATTTTAGCGTTTACAATGTAGAAAAATCACAAACGACCAAAAGGTACGGCAACGAAAAGTTTTTTTTTTCTAAACATTTACAAAAATGTAAGCAAATGCATTTGTAAAGCACAAATATTTAAGAGATACGTATATAAACCTCGATGTAAACAATGTCAATAACAATGGGTAACTCATAATGGTAGAGTGATAATGTACAAAAGCGTGAAACCTGACACGGACGTTACAATACACAGTGCAATACCTGAAGATCGATAGCATTCATTTTTCAACAAGCGTGAAGTGTACATATATTTTTAAAGCAACGTAGATTTATGAAGGTTACAAAGTTTGGTAAGTTTTAAAACACTTTTCTTTTTTTGTTATTCATATTTGACTACCTTAAAAAAATCTATATGATTGTTATTATAATATAAGCATTCCTTATGAATTATTAAATGTGTAAAATTCTACTTGTACTTTAATTTAATATAAACCGGAACTTTTTGATCGTGTCAGATGAAACCATATCAAAAATAGTCTCAACTTCAATTATGTTATCATTAAATTATATGGACACATACAATAAAATTTAAATCTGACACCAAGAAACCTTTCAATACGTTATTGAAAAATGATTTTGAACATTTGAACTGTTTATATTATTGTAACATTTTTCTTGTTTTAGGTACAGTGGATTTTATTTGTCAACAAACTTAACCTGTCAAAGTGTAAACAAACAGAACATGTGGCAGACAAAAAGTAATACATTATGACAATAATTGAGCTTATAAATTGTTCTCATCAATTCGTGCGAGTCGATATAGGTTCAAACCCGATAAAACAAAATAAGACAATCAGAAACATCTAAAGAAATAGGTTTCCGTCAATTAAGAAGGAAATACATTATTTAAATATAAAAAATGGAGGCTGTGAAATACGTGTTTTGAAAGTTAATTACTGAACGCATGATCTCGAAGATGATTGTTATACAATGGAAGTAACAACGGAAACAGAACGTTCGATGCTGGCAAAATATCTCATTTGTAGTAAGTCTTGTATGCTTACTCTAATGAGGGCAACTATTTCCGCTATTGACTCATTCCTTTTGGCACTCGGACATGTTTTATTTATTTATTCATGTATTTACTTTGTTACTGAAAGTTTGGACTTATTAGACTACGTCGTCTTCACATTTGTATCCGTTACTGACGTCATCTTCTGGATATGTGTTGTCGTCTTTATTTTCATTGGAGCTGTGCTAGTAGTTGAGTTAATTAAGGCAATAATGACAGACAATGAAACAATTTTATTCATCCTTTTTCTATTGTGTTTTGTCGAAGCATATCAGTTGGGAGGATCATTTGTTTACGTTTTGTATAATTTCGTTCACCCAATCGTTCACATACTCGTACTAATTTACATGCGTGTTTGTGTTTTACTAGTAGCATTGCAAGTTTTGTTATTTGCACTGTCTGTGAGTGACCGGGACCATGATGGTTACATCGAAGTGATCAATGGCGTAGATGGAAACACAGTGATTACTGGTGTAGAGGGGGACACCGATATCAATGATGTAGAGGGTAACACAGTGATTATTGGTGTTGATGGGGACACCGATATCAAAATTGTAGAGGGTACCACAGAGATAAATGTTGTAGAGGATAACACAGAGATAAATGATGCTGAGGGGAGCACATATATTTCTGATGCAGAGGGTACCACAGAGATTTATGCTGTAGACGGAAACGTAGACATGAATGATGTAGATGTGAATTCATAGGTAACGTATGTCCAGAATAACACAGATATATCTGATGTAGGTGAGAACACAGAGATTAATGATACAAAGGGACACACAGAGATTAATGATGTAAACGTGAATCTCTTCCTCTTCATGACAGAGATGACGCACCCAAAGAGTGTTCTATATGTTATGAGGAAAGGCCTTGCATTACAATTATACCGTGTAAGCACTCGAACATCTGCAAAATGTGTGTTTTTCGGTGGCAACAATCTAACAAAAGTTGTCCTTTTTGTAGGAAAAATATTGAAGGAGTAACATCCAGCGAGTGTTTGATATGCCCAGAGGAATTGCTTGCCATTACTATTTGATCGTGTATGCACTCAAACATGCGCAAAGTATGTGTTTCCCTTTAGCAATAATGCAACAATTTTTGCCCCCTGTGTAGGACAGTGGTATTAATGCTAATTTATAGATCGATTCGAAGCAGATGACTGTCATTGTTTAAATATTAAAGATCGACTTCGTATTGCTTCAAAAGATTAAAATGGACCTTGAACCCGCATATGATTGCACGTGAATGCAATAAGTGATATTAATTTAAATTCTTGAAATCCAGCAAACGCAATTTTTGCCAAATTGTAAAAAGGTGTATTTTTAATCATAATTTGAAACTGGCGAGTCTTCGTTTGGATGTAATTTTTGTATTTACTTTACATTTTCAATAAATGTCAAATAATGAAATTACATGCGTAGATTTCAACAAAGAGTGTTTGCAATTGGATTTCGTATATGAATATGTACAATAAGAATTGTGTTTTTTGTTCTCAAGAATCATGTCGTACTGGAGTGGGTTTTTCAATAGTATATATGAGTCTTGAGAATCAAAAATTCTTCTTGTACATATTTATATATATGTATATATATATATATAGATATATATATAGTAGGAGATGGATAGGGATAAATGGGATATATATATATATATATCCCNACAATATACGTAAATTCGCAGGGATATATATATATATATATCCCATTTATCCCTATCCATCTCCTACTCATCTTCATCATCATCCTTATAAACCACAACAACATAACCATCACTCTTTTATCATTATGATCATCAGCATATTTAGCATCGTCGTCATCATAGCATCGTCGTATTCACCATAGCCAGTGTGACATTAAATTTTTAATATACCATATGGCCTTATTACGTTAATGGTCTTTGTGTGTGCATTGTTAACTAAGATGTGTTACTGATTTCATTTTAATTATTTTAGTTCTATTGTTTATCAAATGTTAACCATAATGTTTGAATGAATAATGTGAATATTATGATAACATATAGGTATTCAACATAACATTGCGAGAATTTAAACCTCCCTATTTATTAATTTCGCGGCGAATTCGGATGAAAAATTAAGCATAATTTAAAGGATGGCCACCGGGTACATGCTCACCCTCTTCCCAGGACAACACGCATGCCTTCTCGGGATATTTTCACTACCGATAGTTTAGAAAGGACGTATGTCATTCAAGACCTTTTGCCTACTGACTTTCATGTATTTGCAAATCCGGACACAATCCCTCTCGGAAAATGACCATCTCGCCATTTTGTTTATTCTAACGTTACATAAGTACAACTGTTACTTTATTTTTGAAACGAAACATCACAATTAGGTAGCCATTGTTTGTTGACAAGTAGTCCGTTATTAATTCCGAATGGGTTTCATTTTTAAAATGCGTTGCATTTTTTCTAACGAACTGACAATTGGAAGTAAGACGAGAGTCGGAACAACAGGCATTGGTAACTAACTGGGAATCACCCCGCACCCCTTCCCATTTCCACCCCTTCTGGGTGCTTAAGGACAGGGCAGTCGTTTCGAAGGCGGTAGTAACAATAGGCCAACAGTAAGTGCTTAGCGTGTCAACGAGCGCGTACGGAACTTATCTGCCTTTCATTATAAAACGTTGAAGGACATACGCACACGGTCCACGAGGGGAGTTTTTTGTCCATGGTTCAGTTCATGGAGGAAATCGATCACCAAATTCGCCTTGGGTATTTAATGAGAATAATTTAAGTTCCATATTAATTGAGAACATCGTGCACTGTTTTTTCCTCTGTATAATACTAGACAATATACCTGTTATGTTATGTAGTGTCATCACGTGTACCCCAGATGTTGGATCGTGAACGCTTCGCGGTTCAAGTTTTCTAAGTCTTGAACAACAAAAGTGTTTTGTATTAACACTTACCTATTATTCTCTATATCAATTAAGACAAGTATTATAATAAATTCAAATCTAAACAAAGTGAAGCTTAAGTAACCTAAGCAATTTAATTAATGACCAGTGACCAATTATCCAACAATTAAACATGGGACACAAAACACTGTTTACATTGAAGCAAAACAATTCGTATTCGGATACACACGTTCAATCCATGACATACACGACCAATTAAGCTTTGTCATTTTGCCTTTCATAACCTTGTTGTGGCTTCTTTTCTTAATTGCACGACGATGACTTAAATATTAAACTATATGATGCTACTTGATGAGACAATTTCTGCAAAAACGACTTACTATATTCATGTATTCATGTATTTTGTATAATAATTGTGTTTAACACTAGAAACTGTAAAGTTTTTGTGTAAAAAAAATAATGTTCTTTTCTTCTGTTCTGTTCTCTAAAGCTTTTAAAAATAGACAGGATGTAGTTAATACGCGTTTCGGTTTCATTATGTTTAATGAATAATTGTGGGCGTGGTGTGAGGTTTGGAGCTCCTTAAAACCGGTTTAAACCACAAGTGCTTTGACCGGAATTTGGGTGCTTTTTGCAAATGAGTTTACAACTGTTATTTAAATACAATAATAGCAAACTTACAGTTTTGTATCACTAGTCAACTCGATTCCCGATTAGGTTACTTTACGATCTTGTATAGAAGATTTAACAGGTCATACATACTAAAGTATAAAGAAGAGCACGGTAAACCAACTTAAGTTTCACCCGATCAGTTCACGATCGATAAACTGGGCTTTATTGTGTGATCTGCCTGGGTGTGAGCGTAACGAACGGTAACAATGTCGACAAATGAACTGGATAAGGAAGTGAATTTGTGGAACCCAAAATAAGGCGAAGTCATACGGTATTTTGAACACATATTGTTTGTTGCAAGGTTGGTCATGTACTTTGTTGGAATGCCTATTATATTTATCCTTATTATACTGTAAATAAAATACACTTATAGAAAGCAATGACACGTTAACTTATGGCTATTTCACTACTCATATACAATCAGTTTACGAATGAATCGTAACATCATTAATGCGGTTATTATGTTTTCAATGTATTGTATTGTGTTATGAAATGCACAAATTGACCGAACTTTCTCAATTTGTAGTCTATTCCACCCTCATTTACTCAATATTGTGTTCCCTTCTTCTTGAGAACATTTATATATTGTTAAATTCAATTGATATATTTATACACGTACACACATTTGACAAGTTTTAAGACTGATTTCATGTCATACAAAATGTAATCATTCTCTCCAACTAATGTATTAAAGGGGCCGTCCAACAGATTTTGGCATGTATTGAAGCTTGTCATTGAAATGCTTTAAATGCTTTTTTTGATAAATTTAAACATTTGAATTAAAGATCTCCAGTAAAAAAAAAAAACAAGAATACAATTTTAAAAAAGGAAAGAAAGTAACCCTCAACAGGGTTCGAACCACTTACCCATGGATTCCTGGAGTCCTGGAGTAAAAAGCTACCCGTTTAGACCACTCGACAACCTCGCTCGTGTTTGTCGAGGATGTATTTTTTTAGCAATATAAGCAATGCTCGTAGTTTCCCAAAATATCGTTTCGCGTCGTGCGACGCTTTATCTGTTGGACGGCCCCCTTAATATGCAAACTTTGTTAGTGCAATGTTGACAAAACAGTAGGTAAATCGAAAGTAGAACGATGTTATAAATACAATCCCAAGGCATGGTTTAGACGTGCCTATGTTATAAGGTATGGTACATTTGAAATTCACAACTTATCAAAAATACGGTTACAAAATTGTTTTTTATCTAATTCTGTTTTAAATATTATGAATATATGAATAATATTTAGAAATCGAAATAACATGTTTTCGTTGACACTTAAAATAACGATTGAAAATTAAATTTATCCATCGGTATTTATTGGTATTCAGGGGACCAATAGTATAACATTTGACTTGTTTATTATTCATTCAGTTCTTTTTGTACAGAGAAACTTTAGTATCATGTACGTATTCAAATTATATTAATAACACGAGCAATAATTTCAGTAAAACATCTGACCATAGCAACAATCCTTGTAGAACGTGATTGCAGAAGGAATGGAGATTCTTCGTTTACATTATCCTGTCGCAACGCTGGTAAATTATTTTGCGGTGAAAATAAATTATGTTTTGGAATGTAAAACCGACCCCGTCTCACATTATGTTATTTATACTCGTCAGTAATCCTGGAATGCTTTCCCGAATGAAATCCCAAAAAACTAAAGGAAGTATTAAAGATCTCACGTTTGGATCATATATATATATATATATATCATCCCAAGAGCTAAATTGAAAGCTGGAAAATAGTTTCCCTTAGCGATTCCGATATGCTTATTATTTTTAATATTACATTTAATGGTTCTCGACTAAGTGTTTTCAAAATATTCGCCTGATGGCAAATATGGTAATTCATCTATTTCGCATGGTGAAATAGAAAAAAAAAATATAGAAAAGAAGTAAAATAAAAGTTGCCACGTCCTGGACGCCACATGCTTATAATAGACGTATGTGTAAAAACAAGTACATGTTAAAACAAACCTTCTTCTCTTACATTTCAATGCCCAGAGTGTTCATATTTGCGTTGAATACTTGCATATAATGTTTCTAAAACGATTGTTTAAATAATGTTTTAATGAAGAAATTGGCAAACTTATGGCCACATGGACTCCTACGAAACGGCGATGCGCATGGGTTGCATTGTGATATGTAGTATTGCACAATGGTTGTTCGCAAATTGATCAAATCAACTGAAATTATGACATATGGCATAAAGACTTGATAAAAAAGGCACAACTTGTTTCGTCTGAAACTGTAAAATGTAACAAACATCGCGAAAAACCCGATAATCGGAATAGTGAAACTACGGACATCATGAGAGAAATGCTTGTTGTCATTAGCTACTGTTTTATTTAAAGCAAGTGAAATTTTGCGTATACAAAAAAAAATACCGTGCTATACATAAATTGATCAAACCTGGCGTCTAAGACATAGCTACTTACCGCAAAAAAAAAATGAATAGGGTTATACAACCAACTTTTGCCACATTTTTCGTTGTTAAATAATTTAAAATAGTTCACGATGTGTGAACAAGAACAGAACACTATAGGTTATGATAAGTTTCCATATTCATAAACCTGTATACTCTTAATGAGCAACATTGTAATGAGCAAAGGTCGTCAAAATCTGTTTCGCCGATATTGTTGTTGCTTACACGTTTTGGGAAATATTGATTGTTTTATGTGGATATTCGGTACAATGTTGTTTGCAAATGCTTATGCTTAATATTATCACAAATGTGTTCCTGTATTTATTTTACAAACACAGGCAAATAAAACATTCGGCAAGAGTCTATCAAACCAAAACTGTATTTGCTTCCAACTATAAGTGTCTATTAATCTTGAAAAAGAAACATTTTAAACTATTATATTTTAGTTTATTTATCTTTCAGAGACAAGAACTGTGTAACAATAGTAACGACATGCATGCGAACTCAAGGTACATGATTCACAAAGTTACATTGTGTATGATCGTGCATTATTTTATCAATAGTATATCCACATGTTCACATCTGCCTCTTTGTATTCTAATATGTTTATGCTACACATGTAGCATTGTTTATATTTGTGTAATAACACGTGTAAAATCAAATAACAGTCAAATGAACGTCCCTCTGAAATGTTATTAATTATATTAACTGAAATGTAGAATACTTCCAGTTGCTTTAGTTGGTTTTATTTAAATAAAAGTGTATTTATTCTTAGATACACACATTTGTTTTATCAACACCAATTTTAAGTATTTTCATGTGTACCAGATGCCTTATATTTTCGATAGTCTAAAACAAATAAGTTATATATTTTTCAGGGATTTTGAGTTGGTAGAAAAGGTATTCTCAGATATTGAAACCTCAACAAGGTTTGCTAAGGATGTGATGCTTAAAATGCAGGTAACTAAAACAATGAATCGGAGTGCGAAAATTCAACTTTATTGGGAATACAATTTCATTAAAATGCATAAATATACACAAATATAAGTTGTCAAATAAACGTTGTGGTTGAATATAACAAATAACTTGTGATTTGAAAGCATAGTCTGTTAATGCGGCTTGGTCCGACTATAACATAAGACTAACTAACAAACTGCTCGGTTGCCTCGTGTGTTGTGAAACCATACGCATGTATGTCGTAATTACTTTTTTTCAAACATATACAGGAATCAAACGATCAGCGGCTGCATACGCTAGAAGAAGAAATACAATTGATGCAATCAAACGTGAGACACGCGAACAAGATGAATGAAAATCAGAACAATCACTTGCGATTTCTTGTGGGTGCGAACTGTTTTCTGAACGCTCGTATTGCTAGCCAGGTAAATTCTCGAAACACGTCCGCATTTCAGGTAACATATATTTATCGTATTGGGCAAGAACAAGTGCTTAATTAATATTTATCGTGATGAATGTATCGAGAGGATTAGTTTATAATGTATAAATAAAGACGACAATGATACATATCGATTAGGGAGAAAGAATTTTCTAACTGGACTGGGTGTTTTGACATACTATTTAAACATAATAGTATTGACGTTAAGATCTACAAGTAAGACATATTTACGTCCAACAGTTCAGGCAAGCACTTACAATAAGGTTTGCGTGTCTACATTCTTGATCTTAATAACTCTTACAAAACAAATTGCTCTGTGTAATTTATCGATTTCGAGTAGAGTTATATGTGTATGTTGCACACTCTTTTTCCTTTCCCCTTTCTATGTACAGCAATAAACAGTTATATTTTGTTATCTTTGGCACTTGCTTGCCGTTCTTTTTCAGGAAAAGCATTTACAAAAGGAAAAGAACATAAATGAAGAACTCCTAAAGGAATGTGAATACTTTAAATCTCAAATATCGACAGAACGTTCTCGGTATGTTTTTGTTTTTGGCGACCCAGCGAGTTTTCCGGTCCGGCAAACAATTTGCGTTAAAGTTGTGTTGCTGTATCATATGTTAAAATGTTAAAGGTTTCTTTTGTATAAATTAAATATAACGGTTTCTTGTTTGGTGTCCTGCTTAAGGAGTGTTAATTTTTATTTTATCATAAGTTTTAAGTTTTCACAAGTAGTTCAAGTGTGAGATAAAAAAAATACCATACCACCAAATTGATAACCGCCTGATATAACGTTGCCTGATATATGTGTGTATATCACGGCAACAGGAAGTTGTTATATCAGTAAATGTTTGGAGGTAGGTCATATAACATTTTTTGTTTAAATATAATCAGATTCAACAGAACAAGAAAAATGATACCAAGATGTAATATAATTTAGGCACAAAAAGCAACAGAAACAGCAAAAAGATATATTTTACAAATATTAAGCACAAGTGTTCATAACGTCATTATTAATACATAAAATCTGAAACATCATGCTAAAATGCCGCGATTTTTGTTGTCAGTGTTTCTTTTAAAATGGGGACGTAGAGGAATGATCAACAGAAAAACAGGTCATTGCAATAACGATTGTGTATAAGCACGAATAGAACAACGGCTAGGCAAGCCTCGTCGTCCTTTTATTTTAAGCTTCACCTGACATATTACAAAAAGCTAGACAATAACATTTGATTCTCTATAACTTGCTTATATTATTCAAAACGGTTAATTTGACATCTTCATTTGAATTTATTTTAATTTTAAATACAATAAATGGGATAATAATTATATTATCCGCAATTGTATCCATGACGCATTTGGGGGTATTCATAATACCTGTAATAGCTCTAGTTGTAAAATGTCTTTTATTGTGGACTCTGGCAATGAGCTCAAAATCAAAATAAGATGTCAGCGCACTGTGTTAAATTTTAGATATTCTTTTTTGTACTTCGCTTAGACTTATAATACGAGAAACATGTTCATACATCTTGCATTGTATCCTTATTTTCCAATTTAATAACATATTCAATAGCGAAAACCTCACTCTAAAACACACATGTGTCACATATGTTGAGACCAAATGCTTTCCCAGACTCACCCAAATTCCATGCATTTTAGATCTTCAATTGGAATTCATATTATTCTTTACCAGCGCAAGGTCCTCCATGGACAAAATATATAATTTAAAGGATTTAATGTGGTTTCCTAATTTATTTTCGAATACATACAAACACATAAGTATACAATGTCATTTTGAATCTAGTTATCTAGTATGTTCTTTCACAAACAACTTATTTTAAACAATAACTTTGAATATGCAGCTTGCTGAAGGTCGTTATCAATCGACAGAACTCGTGTTAAATGTAGAAATTAAAACAAAATATTTGTCCAATTATCGCAAAAAAGTACGCTGATTTATAATTTCAGTCAACCTCAGATGAGAGTACATGTTCACAATTTCGGTCACTCTGAAGACGATACTGCGAACTCCATTTTGGTAAAGTTTTAATGAGTGTACAACAAAACCCCACACACATTATTATGTACTGACTTCTAACAATAGAGGTTTATTATTTATGGTCTCTGTATTTATAACATATTTCATAGTTCCTTTTAACATCATTAATACATCACATTTACTTAAATGTCATATTGAAATATCAAAGAAATGTTTTGCCATCCATATTGAATTATAGGAGACTAGTTTTCGGTATAGAGCTTAAAGCTAGTTTAAATAATACACAATGCACGAATGTACACTTGAAGACTTATCTAACGCAACACTTTTCAAAATTGAATAGCTCGGTTATGAGCACATATTTTTATTTAAAAATGTACATGACTACATTCTGTGCAAGCTCACGATAAAATCATTCAGCCGTGACGGTCGGACGCTTTAGCACGTGGGTTAAGTATGGTTTCATCTTTTTGCAAGTGGAAATGGTGAAACGCGTTATTATTCTATTGTTGTTTTTTTTCAATTTCATCATTTTAGGGGGGTTCTTACACCAGGAAAACATAAAATTAATTNAAAAAAATGGCTCTATGAATATTAATAGTTGCATGATGCAGGCTACCTATCCCACGTGCTAAAGCGCCCGATCGTTACGGATGGATGATTGTATCATGAGCTGGCACAGAATGTAGTAAAATGATCGATCACATGTGCAATTTAATATTGAAATCTGTAACTGAGATATTCAAGTTTGAAAAAGATTGAGTAAGAAAAGTCTCTAAATTTGTGTTGTGTTAGAAAAGTCTCCAAGTGTGTGAAAAAAAAACGGAAAACTAGTTTGTGATCGACAAGTTATGTATTCAGAAATAATGGCTCATTCTGCAACACATCACCAGCAACAATATTTGAATTTCAAGAAATTGTAAAACTGTCAATGTTATATTGACATCGTCCATTTAGAACTTTTAACATGTTACCAATGGTAATCTGATGATAACGCACACAGTCTACAACGTGTGACTTAATTATACTATTGGAGGTTTATAATGAATAACATTTGTGTAGTAAACTAGTTTATTAGAAGCCATGCACATACATTCGACTGTTAATAAATACATTATATTGCATTGATCTGTCTTTTTTAAATAGATGCGGAGAAATGACGGAGAAATGATTTGGAGACAACAGCTTGAGCAGATCGCTAGGGAGCATACAACTCAGTTACAAATGTTAAAGACGGAAAACGACTTGCTCGAAAGGAATCAGGTCTAATATCTGCTCTTGTATTATTCGTAGTCCATAGTCAGAGAACTAAATAATAAGATACAGTTATCTGTAAATGGTGGGCATGGAAGTTTTTAATGGAATATTATCGCGTAACAAGAAATATCTGTGTGCTCGAACTGTAACATACCGTTTTTCACGTGTTATTGAACATTGAATATATGACAGAATGACCATATTGTATGAACCTTTTGACGGTTCAAATAGGTCGATAATAGCTTTTAATGTGTTAATAGCGATGTTTAACTCTTATTTACTCATATATTTTAGTTGCAACTACTTCAAAAGAAAACGGAAGAGTTAAACATAATGAAAGAAGAAATTGAAAGACTGTATCGTGAATTACAGGCATCTAGAACTCGGTATTTCAAAACAGAAGCTTATAAACACATAAATTTAGTCCAAAAGCGCATTATATGCAGCTGTTAATATTGAGCATTGTAAAAATACTTAAGTAAAGTATATTTAAAATGTATTTATTTTGTTTCAAGGATAAACACATACTAAGGGAGCGCGTTTCCTATTCACGATTAATCTAAACGACGATGCAAACCCAAACTGCTTTGTGATGCATCTGATTTATTAACTATAAGAAACTGTATTTCAAGGCGAGATAAAATCAGTTAATGACCAAAACGTAGTAGTTTTATAGTGCCAACTATTGTTTTCAGTGAACTTCTGGCAATAGCTAAATCTCCGATAGCCATTCGGCAAATCTGTGTAAAAAACGAAGAAACTCTTTGTAAGGAAATGGACCTTCTTCAACAAGAAATTTTGCAAAGAGAAGAAGAAATAAAAGAACTTAATAGTTCATTACAGTAGGTTCAGTAAATTCTTTCTTATAAGAGCCATGTTGTTTTTGTTTTTGTTTTAATTCGAAAGAGCAATGCATGATTCATACCTACTAATTCAAGTGAATATGCTTAAATTATATTTCCAGATCCGTTCAGTGTTTGCGAAACGAGGACAGAGACAAATTACATGGACGGTAAGTATGAAACAAAAGATTTTATATGTGCATAAAGATCTAAACATAATGTTTGTTTATGGCTCTTTGATTTACAACATAAAACTATGCGGTTGTACGTTTTTGGTATTAGATATACACAGCTCGTTTCACTGATGCGTTTTGTATGAAATTCCTACTTAGATAGAAGTATAAACCACGTTTTGAAATTCAATCAAATTATAATGTTATCATTAACATTTATGTAATAATAAATATACATTATTGTTAGATGCATATATTAAAGTCTTGAAATAATCGTGGATTTATTTATTTTATATTTATTAACATTCAAGGTCATACTCATATAACAATATCACAATACATAAAAACATAGAAACATAGTACACCAATGTCTTCTGAAAGCTGTAATTATCAAATAATATATAAATACTTAAATAAATTAAATAAATATATTATAACAGTTATTAAAATTATTTATCAATTGAAATGCAACATTTGACCTATGGATAACCCATTAAGTTAAAAGCTTATTTCCAATGGGGTCCATTAAAAGTACACAAAAAAAAATGATCAAACAACATTTCAAATCAAATAGTATATATATCACAGATTCCAATTGTTTCTTTATCACAGTCATATGCTTGTATCAATAATACAAATATATGTCCTCACTTCTCTCAGTTTGTTTGTCTTGTATATGTTTTTTAACCATTCTTTTAAATTTGTTAATATTTTCCACTTTTTTTATGTCCTCTGGAAGGGAATACAAGTCTGTAAACCCAGAGTATTTGAACGTGTTTTACAATGATACAATACATGTGTAGACTGCAACAAAAAGAGGGAACAATTGTCATCCTGAAGAAGCAGAAAGACGTACTTCAAATGAGACTGAAGTAAGATTTGACATCCATTGTAGCCTTGTCTGGTTAACCCATAAACTGTCTCAATGATAATATACTAGTATGTAAAGATATTAATGCTGGACTACCATACGTGATGTAGTTGATGTCTAGAATACAATCGAGTAGTGTACGTACAAGTAAAGTACACAAGTAAGGCGATGATTAATCATTAGTTTGTGAATAGTATTGACGTATTACCATTATTTTGGTATTGAAAATAATATGTATTGAATTTAGAATATAATCATCAATTCATGTTTTGGACATATTAAGATAATTGTGTGGTTTAATGTTGTTGATGTTGAAGTTTCACACAACAATAGTCAAAAACTAAATATATGTCATTCACAACAGCAATACACGAATAACTATTATCATAAATATTGGTCCATTGTTGTATGATTCCAGCACGGTGAAACAAACTGTCGAGCTACTGAGACAAGAGTCTGCTGCTACTTTGGGCGTTATCAGCGAACCAAGGTTTGCTGTTGCTCTTTTTTAGCAAGAAAATAGAATATAAGTTCACTCACTCGTTTAATATACACCACATACAAAAAAACATAACAACGATAACTGTATGGGGCACGATGAAATGCAGTAAATACAAGTTTAATCTAAAATCATTAAATGTCTAAATGAAGCTGTATATACATACTGCAAGTGAATCAATTACCGTTACATTAACAGCTAGGAAAACAATCGATAATCACGATTCAAAATCACAGTATCTAGGGAAGAAGAGCTAAACATACTAAATAAAGTGATTTTCTCCCAAACAATTGCATATTGTAGTATTTCTTCTTTAGAGTACACTAACACCATTTAACGAACACCATTTAAGAAACAAACACCATTGAAAGCTCTACTCGTTTATTAACATCCGTATTGTTCACGCATACATATCAGACTCCTCATTGTATATGCTATCAAAGAGGCATGCATGCCGGAGGCGTGCCCTGCAAGTAGGCGTGGCTAGTGCAAGCTACACCACACATACCATCATCATATTAACATTATGAATCGAACTAGTAGGCGTGTTGACTACATGTACATGTATATTGAAAGCGTTTGTTTTTACATTTAGATTTTACACTGTCTCGATCGCTAAATTAGAACGCAAAACAAATCTTTGTACATAATGATTTATCTTATGTTAATAAATGTACATCATCATAAATGTAATGAGACGCTAACATATTTGAATACGTACACAATTTGTAAAAACATTGTTAACACATCGCAATGAATATATACTTCATTTTTTATAAGTAATTAAAAAGTATTCAAGTCATTGACAAGATTTTATTACGATTTCAGTCAGCAACTGAAACTGATGATTGAAAAAGACGTGCAGTTGGAACATAAATTTAAGAAGATTCAACAAGTTCTTCATAACCATGAAAGGCTTTGTAGTGGCAACGAAGGAACTACGGTGGTTAATGTTGAAAATATGGTATTCTCTACTAGTTAATAAATACATTTTAATAGTTTTCCTTTTCATTATGTTCAGGTTGATTATTCCAATATTTGAATTTGTTAACAGTTTATAACTCGTAATTTTAAAACATTTTTTAGTTTTAATTTCTTCATTGTATTCAAAGATGTTCATATACCACAAATAAAAAGTTATTGTTTGCGATGTACACATTGTAAAACATTCCAAAATGCTAGATATGCATAATATGTCAATTAAAGGGACTGTAAACCACGAATGACTTAAAAAGAAAAGTTCTAAAATACCGTATTTTTTCCAATTATTACTTTATATAGATAAAAATATCACGACTGGTATATAACATTACTTGAAAAAAGTTTTTTTTTTTATTTTTACTTTATTTTTTATATTTTTTTTTTTTTTTTTTTTTT
>VMBQ01001035.1:146407-213702 GCA_007657795.1 Dreissena rostriformis | reverse complement strand
TTTTTTATTTATTTTTTTATTACTTGTATTCAAAATGTAAAGCCGAAAGCTGTAGTGTTTAACACGGATGTTTATATTTAATTTGTTTAATTTATCTTAAGTATTTTGGTAACATTGATTCAGATGTGCAAACCTCATTCTTTAAACAAGTGGATGCTGTTTATTTGTTTATTTTAAAATACGTTTTACACCAATTAGTCATTTATGTCACCAGCATTTAATAAGTATAGACCGGAAAGGAACCCAATGATATGATCAAATAACCATATTAAGTCAAATTTAATCTTAACCAGTATTTGAAACAAGTATGCATCCGTGTCGTATTTGAACGTACTCAACATTTCATAAAATAGCTCAAAACTTTTAATAAAAGTACGTGAAACCATTAAGCTGTCTTTGCGTCTAATGATCTTAATTTTTGGAGCGTCAAGATAAACAATCAGACCATATTTCATCAAGACTGGATTATAAATATGGATACAAAAGTGCTTACGTGCTCAGTTTGTACATTAAACATTTGGTATCCCGAATCATTTTAAAAGTACATCATGTTTGATATAAGTGAACAATAACTTAAAGGCACATGAGATATGTTGCTTAGACATCGTGCAGCCCTAACTTATAATGAAAGAGCCCATTCAAGTTTCTAATAAACAAACATTGCGTCCGCCATTTTCTGTGTTTTCACAGGAACAAAACGTTTTAAATTTCCTTTTTTTAAACAAATGCTTAAACTATAAAAATAAAGATTTTATTTATTTATCATGTTTGATTAGAAATCGTGCAGTACTATAATGTTGAAGGTCTCGTTAAAACATTTACATTTGTGTTTGCTTATTAAAATAACCTAACTTGATATACATTAGCACATTTGCACATTTGCCAAGTTCTTTATGAATTGAAACTACATGTAGAATTTTAGCAACGTTTTATTTCTAGAAGAAAACCATCTGATTCTACTATAAAAACTATTTAGAATAGGTTTACATTGGTGCCCAGTTGTTTCAAACTCCATCACTAAATGGAGAAATCAAGAGATTGGACTAAACAAAAATATAAATATATTTGTTTCGCTTGCACGCTCCAATTGTGCCGCCAATCAACATATTAATGTGTTGTTTCATTATCGGTGTCTAGAGACCGTTCCATACAATATTCATAAGTCAATGATAAATTAATAACTGATATAGTAACCTTGCACGAATGCTCAGATATGTAATAGGGGAAGTATTTGAGTATGGTAATGGTTGATAGCTTTTAAACCAGCATCTAAATTATTCGCTTTTTACCAACCGATACTTTTGTTTGATGGTTAACGAGTTTTTAATGCAAATATTCATTTTGTACCTCAAACTGACTGCGATTATGTCATTAATAGTACACGTTCATTTTATGATCATGCCGTTACACTTTCCAATTTCAACAATTCCATCTTAAAACAATTAATGGAATATTTCACACAAAATTAATAAACATAATACATACTGACTTCTTTTTGTGTTTTTAATTGCGTCGTGTAACGACCCCGGATGATTTTGTTGTTTTTTTTTATAGAAAAATTCGAAATGCTGATGTTAGAAATTCCGGTTAGCTGTATACGAATTCGTGCTTCTAACAACGTCTGTAAATTAAAACGACCTTGAGCATGTTTAGTGTTGTGTTCGTGCAACTACCAAAATTGCTTTCGAATATAAATAAAACATTTTACATTTAAGCATTTTCATTCTCTTTCACAATACGTGATTCTTATTGTGAAACAAGTTCTCAAAACATTAATCATTTACTGTTCATAACATGTTAACATACAATCGCCAATCGAAGCTACTTGATATAAAACCGCGATGGGAGATGTTGCGCTGCGATGCATAAAAAATATAAATAAGTTTAAACTAAGATCAGATCTCTTAAAATGCAGCTGTATTACTCACGTATTCTCAATAATGTAGTTTCTACATTACTTTTACAGAATTTGCTTTCAAGCAAGTTTTGCAAGAAATAATTAGATATATTTTCAAAGAAAATAAATCGTACCATAAACCACAACAGACTGAACTGATTAAAAAGCTATATACTCTTCCCTTACTTTGCCATCCATGAATGAAAGTAAAACCTACACATTGGCAGAAGTCATGATTGTATTAAGAGTTCAATATAGAAAGCTTGGAATATATTTGGCAGACATTTTCAAACAACGTGGACAAAATATGAATTTTATTCTTCGCTTTTTGCTTAATTTTGTATTTCCATCGCTCGCTCCAAATTGTTTTGGACAACTGATAAATTTGGTATGACGTGTGTAACACATATTCTGATGTAAGATATCGTTTGTTAATGTGAAGTAATTTGAAATCGTTTAACGGTCAGATACTAAGACTTAGACAAGCTAAACCATGGACATGTTCATCCCAGATGTCACCACGCCAGGTATCGGAATATCGGTGGTGAGAAAAGCCAATTCGAGACGCTGCTTTTCTGTACTTAGTCTAAACTATATTGCGTCGTATGTAAAAGCCATCAAACACAAACGCACACATTTTTATTTCTACGTTAAAAGAAACCAACTACTATAGCATTAGATTTTATCTATGTACAGAGACGTTTATATACTAAAACTCAGTAATTTATACAGTTGGCCATTGGTATCCCTTTCTAAGACTGATGTATATAATTTAAATAATATTATGAAAGTACTTAATTGTGTGTCTTACATTAAAATAGAGTGCGTGTAATTGTTTGTGAATCTATCTTAAATATAAAAACTACTTGTCGTCATAAATCGTACTAAGGCTATCATTTACTTCTCCTAAATTTCTTTCGTAAACGACCTTTTACTATCAAACCATGAATAATGTATGCTCTTTAATATAAAGAAGTGAAACTCCAGAAGCTACAGCAGTATTGCATTTCTATCATACATACCTTCGTGGTCCTTTATTTATGGCAAGGAACCAATTGCCAAAACGGTACAGTACGGCACAAAACGAAACAACATAAACACATAATAGAATAAAGCTGGGGTCACCGCCTTGGAACGGTCAATGCTAAGCACTGGGGGTTTAAACAGTGGGGACAGTGGTCTAGTGTAGGGATGCTAGTCTAGGGATCGAGAGGTCCCTGGTTCGAATCCCACTCGGGGCACTGGATTTTTCTGATAAAAAAATTAATCCCACGCTTGCTCCTCCACCCAGGTGTATAGATGGGTACCTGTGAGGGAAATGAGTCAATGTGCCGTGGCTGCCTGGTGCGCCATATGTAAACGGACGACTTAAATCCCAGTGATCGGGGGGTTAATGTCGAAGTCGGCTGAAGATGTATATCGAAGCAGACTATAAACCGCAACTTTTTAACTTTAACTTTAAACCGGTTAAAGAGCGCTCAACCTCTCACTTGGCCCGGCAATATTCATGATACTTTAAGTGTAAATAAAATTTAACCTCATAGATATTAATGTATTAATAATGTTTTAGACTGACAGTTCAAATATCAGTTACAATTGCCTCACGGAAAATGAATCGGAGAAATGTTACTTTGAAATACATTATCGGAGTCGTTCTACTATATTTTTGCAAGACATGATAATAAAACTCAGCATCAGGACCACGTTTTCTCCGACCCTTCTATGTGGAAGAATTTCATAATTTGATCGCACGTTGTGATTCCTTATGTTCTTCTTCATGTGTGAATTTGTGAATTTCTGACGTAAGGGTTTATGGGCCATTTCAAATGTCTCTGTTTTATAGCTTTGATTTATCCACATAGTATTGTTTCTCCTTCCTTGATGATTGTAAATACATGTATTTGAAAAACAGTATTTTAAGACAAATCTTTAACTGCAATTTAGTAATTGCCTGCTGTTAATGTCGGTTTGGTAAATTGTGATTTTAAAATCATAAACGCCCCTGTATATTCAAAAATACATATTATAGTCGTAATCATTTAACATCCATACATTTCTTAGGGCCTACATAGTTCAACATATACATAACATTATTTACAAACGGATCGGTTGCCTATCGCATCCATTAACATTTGGGGCTTCATACTTAGCAAACCTTTAACACTGTACGTCAAGCAGATAATGGATAAGCAGTAAGGCTCACGTTAAGCATAGACAGACGGCACAATTCACAAGAAGTTACTTCATGCAAATTACTTAATTTTGTATTCACATGTTGCACTCACTGGTAAAGTAATCTGATTGACCTTCCGTGAAACGATTAGGATCCCTTGAACGTTACGAACATTTTCCAGGCATATACAAGTATCATTCGCTTATATTTGAACGTGAATACTATTTTTGAGGGATTGTTTTACTTTTTCCATAAACTCCAAAACGATTAACCTTACGGTACGGCCACATGCAATGTGCAATATAAATATAAAAAACGATTCTGTTAGTAAATATACTCCATGAAAACTCACGTTAAAAACATACAATTTGTTATAAAATTGTTATCATTTATGTAAAGCTCGTCGTCATTTACATACACATATAATGAATGCACGCTGTGATACACGTATTGCACATGCATATATTTTCAAATTGTATAACTTTCTAGTTAATTTAAACCTATTTATTTTAGCTCGATTGCATCGAAAGCCGTAGGCTTATATAAACGCTCTCGAGTCCGTTTCCTGGGACTAGAACCAGTACTTGGTGTCTAAGGGGGAGATCAAAGGAACGCTCCCAGTGGGATTCGAACCCATGACCTCCCGATCACTAGGCGGACACCATAACTTTCTAGTTTAATGTATATTTATTAATAATAAGGTATTTGATTTTTAAATATGTGAGTTTTAACAATGAAATGGAAATGTTTCTGTCATAAATGTAATCATCAATTCATGAAAAGATAATAATACTTATAAGTATTATTATCACGCTTAGAAATCTTAAACTGAAGTAAATTGACCAAGTCTAGGCAAATGAGGAAGTTATTTTTAACTCATAAATATCTACAAACGCACACCGGCCAGTGTCCCAATTAACTTACTACCCTATTTCCACAAGCAACGAATTTCATCAGAGATAATTGGATGGATTGTAAATATCCGTGATACAGATAACCACAACTCCGGAAATGACCTTTTATGTACATTCTCCGCAAACTCCGCCGTCCGTCCGTCCGTCTGTCCGTCCGTTCGTCCGTCCGTCCTGGCCACTATCTCCTCCTACACTAGAACCTTGAAACTTACACACATGGTAGCTATGAGCATATGTGCGACCCTGCACTATTTGGAATTTTGATCTGACCCCTGCGTCAAAAGTTATGGGGGTTGGGTGGGGCCGTGTCAGAGATTTTCACTCATTTGTTTTAGGTTATTTTACATTAACTTCTTCATTTCTACACCGATTCACTTCAAATTGATACTGAACCTCTCTTATGACAATACGGTCAATCTCAACTATGCATGGCCCCATTACCAACCCTGGGGCGCCCCGCCCACATAGACCACACCCACCCAAAATTGCCTTTTACTATAATTTCTTCATTTCTACACCGATTCACTTCAAATTGATACTGAACTTCTCTTATGACAATACGGTCAATCTCAACTATGCATGGCCCCATAACCAACCCTGGGGCGCCCCGCCCACATAGACCACACCCACCCAAAATTGCCTTTTACTATAATGTCTTTATTTCTACACCGATTCACTTCAAAATGATACTGAACCTCTCTTATGACAATACGGTCAATCTCAACTATGCATGGCCCCATTACCAACCCTGGGGCCCCGCCCACATAGACCACACCCACCCAAAATTGCCTTTTACTATAATTTCGTCATTTCTACACTGATTCGCTTCAAATTGATACTGATTTTCTCTTATGACAATACGGTCAATCTCAACTATGCATGTCCCCATTACCAACCCTGGGGCGCCCTGCCCACATAGGTCACACCCACCCAAAATTGCCTTTTTTTACTATAACTTCTTCATTTCTACACCAATTCACTTCTTATTGATACTGAACTTCTCTTATGACAATACGGTCAATCTCAACTATGCATGGCCCCATTACCAACCCTGGAGCACACCTAGGTCAAACATTCGGCGTGGGGATACGCGTCGGCCTCTGCCGCGCCATTTCTAGTTAGACTTATTTCTAGTTAGACTAAAGGATTTACTGGTACACTGCCGGATTGTAATGTTACCAATAAGGGTACATGTCCAGATTGAAACACATTTTTGGAAGTTTATATTCAGTATGTCTAAAGGATGACTATATGAATGTTTGAATTACACAAATAAAGATGAGGCTTGAAAATAGTGAAAATAGCTTGATACTAGGTTACATATTTGTTTTGTTTTTTCAAACCGTGCGTTAAGTGAAGCTTTCTTCACTTGACATGTTATCATTTATTGCGAAAATAATACATTACAGATTGAGGACAATGTACACTTACGTTCATTGAAAATTCAGTCAATGGCAGGTGTGACATTGACCGTTGAATGTTAATTCTTTTCGTTTATTTAAGAGCCCTGTTTACGTGTTAGTATTAAGATATACAGAAGAAGAAAATGGTGTGTTGTATTTGTGTGTGACACACATTTCTATTTTCAGCCCAAGCCGGTATTTTGTGTAATTAACCGGAAACTTGTTTAACCATTTTGGCAAAGGAGCACTTTACGAAAAGGAAAATTTGTGTTACACTGTTCGATATAAAAAAATGTCAAAATAACTTATTTTCCATTTTTAACTGTGTGTTGTTGAAGACTTTTTACCAGGAGCATCAGTCACCATTGGCGATCATTCAGTAATCATGTAGTCCCCTTGTTGTATTTATAATAACGTATGTATATTTATAATACCTTGTAGCTGACATGCGATATTGGTTTAAGATCCATTCTTTTAATGTACGCCTGTATGTATAAATTCAATGGTATATAGATTATTCAAAAATATTTTGGTGTCCAAGTAACAAAGTGGTGTTAATAAAAAATATCATCCTGGCATATTTTAATTGGCAAACTGATACACGTAAATTGATCCAGAATATTTGATGCACTTATTGAATTCTCTTATGATTTCTTGAATAACTAGTTCAAATTACAACCACATAAACGTCATGCGGATGCCCGCACAATTTTAAAATGACATCATTTTCAGTTTGTCCACCAAATACATTCCGTACTCGCATAACAGTGTCTGAAATACAGTTCGATACCAATTATTACAGGAAATGTATATTTTACCGTTAACATATAAATTCAAAGAACAATGAAATGGACTCATATTTGAATATCTGACAATTGATGATACAATGTTTAATTTGTTAAAGTGGGTGGCATACGTGTTTGTTTGCCTCTAAGACTTGGAAGCAACATATGGATATTCAATATCACAGTTTTTGTATCGCTGTTTTGAATTAATATTGTTATGCTGGCGGAACAAAAATAAATCAGATCAGAAATATGCGAACATTGAAAATGTGTTTTCTACACATTGAATTTTTTATTTAAAAAAAAAAACTGTTTCTTGAAAAAAAAATGAAACCATGCATGTTCTTTATATAAAACAATACCATATCGATCACGGCAAAGTACATCACACGTTTACAGGAATTGTATGTCGATTTTGCATTCGATGTACTTTTTTTTCTAGAAAATTTTATTCAGATAAACATACACACATGCATATTATGTATACATATATCATTACAGTAATATTATATCCCAACATTGTAAATAGCATATACATATATATGTTTCTTCTTCTTGGTTACGAAAAGTACAATTTCTATTGTTAGTTAAATTCATTTTTTACAATAAAGAATTAGTTCCTAATATTTGGTGAATAATTATTTACTGGAACCACTGTGAGTAAGAATCTCTTGTTATGTAAAAATAATTTTAAACAAAAATATATTTCCATGTACTTTCATCGTTATTGAGTATTTCCCATTGTTTAATGCAAATAGGTTCTACATTCTTTTCAACAAAACATTCATATATGGATCTAGATACACTTTTATAGTTGATAAAATAGTTAACATAGCATGACAGGGAAGGCATTTGAACACTCACATCTCTGCAGTTAAATTCGAGATTTAAAGATCTAATCAGTGTCTTCACTGAGTGAATAAGACCTTCATAATGAAAGAAGTTAACATTTTTACCAGTGTGTTGTTCAATTTGTGTGTTGCTTAAAAAAAGCTTTGAATCAATAACTATATCACGAACAAGTCTTATTCCTCTGTCATACATTGCTTTAATAAACAAAAAGGTTCGTTACCGATGTTAAAATTATGATTGTAATACAAAGGCATATTTAACACACTGTTTACATCTGAAGTATCTAACAATTCTACTTCTACTTCATACTTCCTACAGTCAATTACTGACTATGACAGGAAGGCGTCTGTCGGAGGACAGAGAATGTTATAAGTCACGTGTTAAAAATATATAAACAGTATGTACATGGAAGTGATGTTACTTGTTATGCGAAATAAAATGGTGACGAACAATGTAAAAAAAAAACATTGACTACTGATAAAAGTATAAAAACAAGATACTTATATTTATTTCGAGACAGCGGGCAGGCCTGCAGTAAACTGACTGAGGCTGGTGCTGCTCTTAACGTTGTATGGAAGGCCATTCCAATACCTGATTGTCCTTGGGAAAAAAGAATTTTGATGATATGTAGTTCTAGAGAAGGGTACCAAGAAGTTTAAATTTCGTGTTGTTGTAAGATGTTGGTGGTCTACATAGATTAGATGATGTTCAATTTTATAGAGTAGTGTCAAGGATGAGTTTTTCTTCTCTGTTCTAACGTTTGCCAATTTAGTGTCTTTATCATATGAGAAACGCTACTGGTGTAATGGTAGTCATTTAACACATAACGGGCTGCTGACCTTTGCACTCTCTCTATTTGATATGTTAGGTTTTTCTGCCATTGGTGCCAAATTGAAGAACAATTTTCCAGTTGCGGTCTGACATATGTTTTTACGCTGTTTCTTTTATATGTTTGTTATTTGTTTTGACATTTCTCTTGATAAATGTAAATATGTTAGTAGCTTTAGATGTTATGTTATTTATATGCGTTTTCCAGTTGAGATCATTGCTTATAGTTAGACCAAGATATTTTACTTTATCTGTTGTTTTTTGCACTCTCTCTATTTGATATGTTAGGTTTTTCTGCCATGGGTGCCAAATTGAAGAACAATTTTCCAGTTGCGGTCTGACATATGTTTTTACGCTGTTTCTTTTATATGTTTGTTATTTGTTTTGACATTTCTCTTGATAAATGTAAATGTGTTAGTAGCTTTAGATGTTATGTTATTNCTTCTACTTCTACTTCTACTTGATACTTCCTACAGTCAATTACTGACTATGACAGGAAGGCGTCTGTCGGGGGACAGAGAATGTTAAAAGTCACGTGTTAAAAATATATATACAGTATGTACATGGAAGTGATGTTAATTGACATACAAAATAAAATGGTGACGAACAATGTAAAATTATTACATTGACTACTGATAAAAGTATAAAAACAAGATACTTATATTTATTTCGAGACAGCGGCCAGGCCTGCAGTAAACTGACTGAGGCTGGTGCTGCTCTTAACGTTGTATGGAAGGCCATTCCAATACCTGATTGTCCTTGGGAAAAAAGAATTTTGATGATAAGTTGTTCTAGAGAAGGGTACCAAGAAGTTTAAATTTCGTGTTGTTGTAAGATGTTGGTGGTCTACATAGATTAGATGATGTTCAATTTTATAGAGTAGTGTCAAGGATGAGTTTTTCTTCTCTGTTCTAACGTTTGCCAATTTAGTGTCTTTATCATATGAGAAACGCTACTGGTGTAATGGTAGTCATTTAACACATAACGGGCTGCTGACCTTTGCACTCTCTCTATTTGATATGTTAGGTTTTTCTGCCATGGGTGCCAAATTGAAGAACAATTTTCCAGTTGCGGTCTGACATATGTTTTTACGCTGTTTCTTTTATATGTTTGTTATTTGTTTTGACATTTCTCTTGATAAATGTAAATGTGTTAGTAGCTTTAGATGTTATGTTATTTATATGCGTTTTCCAGTTGAGATCATTGCTTATAGTTAGACCAAGATATTTTACTTTATCTGTTGTTTTAAGTTCTATATTATGGAGGTTATAAGGGAAATTAATAATCTTTTTCGTTATTCTTATTACTTCACACTTATCAGGATTAAATTCCATAGACCAGTTATCTTCCCATTTTTCTAGTTTGTGTATGTCATTTTGGAGAGTGCTACAATCATTTTCTTTATTAAGGGTGAGGTAGACCACCGTATCATCGGCAAAGAGCCGTGCCCTGCTTTTTAAGGAGTCTGGAAGGTCGTTAATGTAGGCTAGAAATAAGAAGGGCCCCAGTACGGACCCTTGGGGTACACCTGACATGACTGGGGCTGAGTTTGATTTATGGCCTTCAACGACTTCAGTTTGTTTTGGATGTTTTAAGAAAGAAGAAATCCATGAAGTAGTGTTGCTGTTAACACCAAGTTTAAGAAGTTTGAATACTAGGAGGTCGTGGTCTACTTTATCAAAAGCTTTACTAAAATCCATTTACTATTAGGTCAGTTTGTTTACCAGCTTCTAGGTTATCATAAATTTCTTGAGAGAAGGAGATTAATTTTGTTTCACAGCTATGTTTAGAACGGAATCCGTGTTGGAATGGATTAAGAAGATTGTTAGTGTAAATTCCTGAGGTTTGATAAAATGATGTGTTCCATTAATTTTGAGAATATATAAGTGAGAGAAATGGGCCGATAATTGCATGCTTTACACTTAGCACCCTTTTTAAATATTGGGGCAACCTGTGAAGACCTCCAGTCTAGTGGGACAATTCTATAAACTGTTCGTAACATGTAAACACTTCAAGTCGCATAATGTTTTCCTGTGTTAAAAAGTGTTCCCATATTAAAAAGCGATTTAATAAAAATGACACATTTACTTTCAAAACATGAATACAGTTTCCTTATCCATGCAAGTTTTATTTTTTAGAATATGCATATATGTCAACCATATTTAGTTCACCTTTTTCATACTTTTGAACTAGAATGGAGCTTCTTATTTTATATGATTTGCCATCCCACACAAAATCAAACATAAGTGTATTCATTTTATCAAGGATTTCCTTCTTAGGGGTTGGTAGAGCATAAACACAGTGAGTAGATAATGGAAGTATTAAAGACTTGACAACAGATATTTTACCTATAGGTGTTAGTAGTCTATTTTTCCAATGATTGATAAGATTGATCTCTTTATCATTTTTTTCGTAAAAATTTAAATCAACAATACTTTGTTAGTTCACATCAAAAATTATTCCTAGTAATTTAAATCTGGTAACTCCCCATGTTAAGTTGTATTTAGTTTGTTTTAAGTTTGCGCTATACTTTAGGGCTTCAATCCATATAACATTGGTTTTATCAAAATTTACTTTTAATCCGGAGAATAAAGAAAAATCATGGAGCATATCCAATGCACAGTACAAGGAGGTATCAGCGTCATCCAGTAATAAAGACGTATCGTCAGCAAATTGCGAAATTTTATATTCTATCCCGTTTATAGTAATGCCTTATCAGAGCATTGTTTGATTTTACTGGCTAATAATTCCGCACATAGTATAAAAATATAAGGTGAAGGACCACCTTGTCTACAGCCGCGGCCTTTTGGGAAGCTCTCTGATAAAAATCCATTAAGTTGGACCATTGTTTGCGTATGATTTAGGAAAATTGATATCCAACGTTTAAAGCTAGTTCCAAAGTTAAAAAAGTTTAATGTTTGTTCAATACATTGAAAGGCAACGTATCAAAAGCCTTTTCAAAGTCAATCAGCATTATAAGACCAGGTATTTTGTTATTTTCTGCACGATTCATTATGTCATAGAGTAATCTAGTATTCTCTTCCGATGAATCGTCCTGAAACAAAGCCATTTTGGTCTTTTCGAATCAGGTTTGGTAAGTGCTTTTAAAGCCTATTTTCTATGGTTCCATATGTTTATTTATAGATTGTATTGAGCAAAGTAATAGGTTTCCAATTTTTTAGAAAATGTTTAGGTTTGTTATCCTTTGGCAGACAAATGATAATGCATTGTTTTTGTGTTACAGAAAAGTTATTATTCAGATATGCAAAATTAATGATTCTCAACACAAATTGTCCAATTTTACTCCAGAAAACTTTGAAAAAATTATTTGTGAAGCCATCTGAACCAGGGCTTTTGTCATTATTCATTTTCCTAAGAGTATTAGTTAGTTCGTCATGTGTTAAGGGTCCCTCCATGCTATCAGATTAATTTGTATTTAGTTTAGGAACATCTGAGTTTTCCAAAAAGTTAGAATTATAGTCAGAAGTTATCTCAACTTTTTCGTTCAGCTTTTTGTAAAAAGACGCAGTTTCTTTTAGAATTTCTGATTGGCTATGAATCGTTGACCCGTCATCTTTTTCAATAAATGGTATGATTTTGTTTGCGTAATTTCTTTTTTCAAGTGAACAAAAATAGTTTGTTGTTTTTTCTACATGTTCAATCCATTGACTTCTGGATCGAATTATATGACCTTTTAATTTTGTGTCCCTTAAATCATTTAATTCAGTGTTTAATATATTGAGTTTTCCCTTGTTGCTTTCATTGAGATTGTTTTCTAATTCTTCAATTTGTATTACAAGTTCACATTCCTTTGTAGATACAACTTTATTTTTATAACTAGAATACGAAATAGTTTTCCCCCTTATTTCCATTAATAGTGTTTCTAGAAAGAGTTGGTCATTTATAGTAAAAGATATTTCGCTATCATAAATTGTATGGAGATTATCTGTGTTGTATATTTGCAGACAGTATTGCCTTTTTATCTCCTCAATTTAAGTATTAACACAATTAACATAGTCAATATCACAAAGTAGAGAGTTGTTAAATTTCCACAATCCCTTTCCATGTTCAATTTTTTGGAATTGTAACGAGATATCAATGATTGAATGATCAGATTTAAGACTTTTTTTGTATACGAAGATTTCAAAAAATTTAACATATTTGGCGATATTAAAAAGAAATCAAGTCTCGCTTGTTGCAATGGATTTGTGCGTCGCCATGTAAATCTTTGGGCATTACCATTCATTTCTCTAAAAGCGTCTATTAAATTGCGTTTAGCTATTTCATCTATGATAATACTTCTTGAGTTTATATTATTTTTCATCGATTTATAATTGCTTTAATCTAGCTCGTTATTTAGATCAAGGTTAAAATCTCCACATATTATGAAATCATCATTTCCGAATTCATCGATGATCGTGAACATATTTTTATAAAATGCATGGTATCTATATTTGGGCCATAAACAGTTATTAATGAAATTTTATTTTCTTCAAGTATCATATCAAGCCCAATAAAATTACCAACAGTATCATGTTTAAACCTTTGGATTTTACAGTCGGTTACAATAAATATGGTAATCTTTTTTCTTTTAAATAGTTTAATACATCAATACGTTTTTTGCTCCCATATAGACCACGGCAGTTTAACGACGCAATTTTTATATCATTCATTGCCACAATTGGTAGTTGTAAGTTCTAAAAGCAATATTTTTGTCACATTTTCAAAAAATAAGTTTAGTGTTATACAACTATGGGTCATACAAGTACACTGTTTGCAACAATTCACAATCCAAGTCTCAGCAATCGCTTTTTCATAAAAAATACATTGTATTTTGCTTAACAATATCATCTGTGAAAAGGTAATTTCGTCTCTATGCAACCATGAATAGATTAAGAAGAAACAACAAAAAAACGTTGTAAATACAAAAACAATACAAATATTCCGTTGCGTCGATTCTAAGGCAATAAACAAGATGTTCCTAAAGTGTACGAAAACGACAAAAAACAATAAACAAAAAACAAAATACACACAAGAAAAAATGGCTACAATATATGTAGCGGTAGCTTGGATAAACCTTACAAAGATAAAAAAACATATGCAGATCAGTAGCAAATTAATAAACAAATTATTTTTCAAAAAGTTATGTTTATATCATGTTCTNGCAGTAAACCCCTTTTTCACATAGCGCGACACATTCAAATAAGTTCGTTCGTACCTTTAATTGAATTGATTGGGTACGAATGTGTTTCACCTCCAGACAGAACAACTGTCAGTACTTGAGTACTCGTCGCGCGCCGCTGATCAGGATCATCGTCTTTAATAAAATGATGATTGTTTTTACATAAACTTCTATGTATGGACTCGTATGTCAAGTCAAGTCAATTTAATTTNCACACTGTTTACATCTGAAGTATCTAACAATTCTACTTCTACTTCATACTTCCTACAGTCAATTACTGACTATGACAGGAAGGCGTCTGTCGGAGGACAGAGAATGTTATAAGTCACGTGTTAAAAATATATAAACAGTATGTACATGGAAGTGATGTTACTTGTTATGCGAAATAAAATGGTGACGAACAATGTAAAAAAAAAACATTGACTACTGATAAAAGTATAAAAACAAGATACTTATATTTATTTCGAGACAGCGGGCAGGCCTGCAGTAAACTGACTGAGGCTGGTGCTGCTCTTAACGTTGTATGGAAGGCCATTCCAATACCTGATTGTCCTTGGGAAAAAAGAATTTTGATGATATGTAGTTCTAGAGAAGGGTACCAAGAAGTTTAAATTTCGTGTTGTTGTAAGATGTTGNTTCTACTTGATACTTCCTACAGTCAATTACTGACTATGACAGGAAGGCGTCTGTCGGAGGACAGAGAATGTTAAAAATCACGTGTTAAAAATATATATACAGTATGTACATGGAAGTGATGTTACTTTACATGCGAAATAAAATGGTTACGAACAATATAAAAAATATTACATTGACTACTGATAAAAGTATAAAAACAAGATACTTATATTTATTTCGAGACAGCGGCCAGGCCTGCAGTAAACTGACTGAGGCTGGTTCTGCTCTTAACGTTGTATGGAAGGCCATTTCAATACCTGATTGTCCTTGGGAAAAAAGAATTTTGATGATATGTAGTTCAAGAGAAGGGAACCAAGAAGTTTAAATTTCTTGTTGTTGTAAGATGTTGGTGGTCTTCATAGATTAGATGATGTTCAATTTTATAGAGTAGTGTCAAGGATGAGTTTTTCTTATCTGTTCTAACGTTTGCCAAATTAGTGTCTGCCATGGTTTTCTTCCAATGGGTGCGAAATTGAAGAACAATTTTTCAGTTTCGGTCTGACACATGTTTTGTACGCTGTTTCTTTTATTTGTTTATTATTTGTTTTGACATTTCTCTTGATAAATTTAAATGTGTTAGTAGCTTTAGATGTTATGTTATTTTAATGCGTTTTCCAGTTGAGATCATTGCATATAGTTAGACCAAGATATTTTACTTTATATGTTGTTTAAAGTTCTATATTATGGAGTTTATAAGGGAAATTAATTATCTTTTCTTTTTCGTTATTCTTATTACTTCACACTTATCAGGATTAAATTCCATAGACCAGTTATCTTCCCATTTTTCTAGTTTGTGTATGTCATTTTGGAGAGTGTTACAATCATTTTCTTTATTTATGGTGAGGTAGACCACCGTATCATCGGCAAAGAGCCGTGTCCTGCTTTTTAAGGAGTCTGGAAGGTCGTTAATGTAGGCTAGAAATAAGCAGGGCCCCAGTACGGACACTTGGTGTACAACTAACATGACTGGGGCTGAGTTTGATTTAAGGCCTTCAACGACTTAAGTTTGTGTTCGATGTTTTAAGAAAGAAGAACTCCATGAAGTAATGTTGCTGTTTACACCAAGTTTGAGAAGTTTGAATACTAGGAGGTCGTGGTCTACTTTATCAAAAGCTTTACTAAAATCAATTACTATTAGGTCAGTTTGTTCACCAGCTTCTAGGTTATCTTTAATTTCTTGAGAGGAGATTAATTTTGTTTCACAGCTATGTTTAGAACGGAATCCGTGTTGGAATGGATTAAGAAGATTTTTAGTGTCAAAAAAATGCATGAGGTTTGATAAAATGATGTGTTCCATTAATTTTGAGGATATACAAGTGAGGGAAATGGGCCGATAATTGCATGCTTTACACTTAGCACCCTTTTTTAATATTGGGGCAACCTGTGAAGACCTCCAGTCTAGTAGGACAATTCTATGAACTGTTCGTAACATGTAACACTTCAAGCCATAAATATTTTTTTATAGTATTTTTTTACAACAGTCGCATAATGTTTTCCTGTGTTAAAAAGTGTTCCCATATTAAAAAGCGATTTAATAAAAATGACACATTTACTTTCAAAACATGAATACAGTTTCCTTATCCATGCAAGTTTTATTTTTTAGAATATGCATATATGTCAACCATATTTAGTCCACCTTTTTCATACTTTTGAACTAGAATGGAGCTTCTTATTTTATATGATTTGCCATCCCACACAAAATCAAACATAAGTGTATTCATTTTATCAAGGATTTCCTTCTTTTTACAGTCAGTTCCCTTTTTAATTAAAATGGCACATCCTCAGGCATTTGATTTACCGTAGCTCAAAAAGCACAAACCATCCCAAACGGAATAAATTTCTTTTTCAATATCTTTTGACCAATGCGTATCTTGCAAACAATAAATATGGTAATCTTTTTTCTTTTAAATTGTTTAATACATCAATACGTTTTTTGCTCCCATATAGACCGCGGCAGTTTAACGACGCAAGTTTTATATCATTCATTGACACAATTTGGTAGTTGTAAGTTCTAAAAACAATATTTTTGTCACATTTTCAAAAAATAAGTTTAGTGTAATAGAAATATGGGTCATACAAGTACACTGTTTGCAACAATTCACAATCCAATTCTCAGCAATCGCTTTTTCATAAAAAATACATTGTCTTTTGCTTAACAATATCATCTGTGAAAAGGTAATTTCGTCTCTTTGCAACCATGAATAGATTAAGAAGAAACAACAAAAAAACGTTGTATATACAAAAACAATACAAATATTCCGTTGAGTCGATTCTAACGCAATAAGCAAGATGTTCCTAAAGTGTACGAAAACGACAAAAAAGAATAAACAAAAAACAAAATACACAAAAGAAAAAATGGCTACAATATATGTAGCGGTAGCTTGGATAAACATTACAAAGATAAAAGAAACATATGCAGATCAGTAGCAAATTAATTAACAAATTATTTTTCAAAAAGTTATGTTTATATCATGTATTATTGGTAGCATTTTTAAATGTAGATATATGTCAGTATAATGTTATTAAAAATTGATTTTTTTTTAATTCCTAGCATAGGAAACGTGTCAACTATTTAACATTGATACATGTAATAATATTACTGCATAAATTAAAAAAAGAAAGGATTGAAAGTTTGATGCTCATGTCATTAAAATACCAAATAGAAAAATAAGAGTTTCATTTTAACATAAACACATTTAACATAGCAGTACATATGTAATAATATTATTGCTTAACTTAAAAAAGGCAAAGTTTGAAAGTTTGATTCTCATGTCATTAAAATAACAAATAGAAAATAAGAGTTTCATTTTATCAAAACCCTAATGTATAAATGACAACTTCTATTTAAGATTGATATATGCAATAGAAGTACACACACTTCTTTTTGCAGGTGATTATTCAGACAGTTTTGGATATGTTGCATAAAAGTATCAATATAGCAAAGATATAAGTTTGAGAATTCAGTCATAAAAATGCCAGATAAATATAGCAAAGGTATAAGTTTGACAATTCAGTCATAAAAATGTCAGATCAACAAAGCAAAGATATAAGTTGATTAGTCAGTCTATATGACAGGCGGTATTTATAAAACAGTTTTTTTTTAAATCAACAGCTCTTATGCAGAAAAAAATCTACTTCTATTTTAGTTTCATTATTGTAGTACAATTACACATGCTTTTTATACAGGGATTAAATACCTGTAAATTCAAACTTTGAACAGAAGGAGTTTTATCAGGGGCATACAATTTACATAATATTTTCTTCTTGTTTAAATTTGATAATAAAAGCACATGTGTTTGCCTTAATTTGCAGAATAGATATCATAATATAAACATGCAAAAAGAACATAAATTTGACAAATGTTAATTTTGTAGCAAAAATACAATTATATAAACAAGAATAATTCTGGAAAAAAAATGATATTGATTCAGACAGTGTACTAAGTGTATTTAACATCTTAAATTCATTGAACACTTTAAAAACGCTTCATATAAAAGCGAAAATAAAGCAGGAGTTTGTTAATATATTATGAAAAATGCTAGCTTAAAAGTGTCAATGAAGACAAACAGAAGATCTTAAGTTCAGCACTTCTAGATGTACTTTTATGGTTNGTAGCAAATTAATAAACAAATTATTTTTCAAAAAGTTATGTTTATATCATGTATTATTGGTAGCATTTTTAAATGTAGATATATGTCAGTATAATGTTATAAAAAAAAAAAAAAAAAATTCCTAGCATAGGAAACGTGTCAACTATTTAACATTGATACATGTAATAATATTACTGCAGAACTTAAAAAAACGAAAACATTGAAGGTTTGATTCTCATGTCATTAAAATAACAAATAGAAAAATAAGAGTTTCATTTTAACATAGACACCTTTAACATAGAAGTACACATGTAATAATATTACTGCAGAACTCCCTAATAACAACTTTTATTTAAGATTGATATTTGCATTTTATCAAAACCCTACTGTATACTTCCTAATGACAACTTCTAATTAAGATTGATAAATGCAATAGAAGTACACATGTAATAATATTACTGCATAAATTAAAAAAGAAAGCATTGAAAGTTTGATTCTCATGTCGTTAAAATACCAAATAGAAAAATAAGAGTTTCATTTTAACATAAACACATTTAACATACAAGTACATATGTAACAATATTACTTCTTTACTTAAAAAAGGCAAAGTTTGAAAGTTTGATTCTCATGTCATTAAAATAACAAATAGAAAATAAGAGTTTCATTTTATCAAAACCCTAATGTATAAATGACAACTTCTATTTAAGATTGATATATGCAATAGAAGTACACACACTTCTTTTTGCAGGTGATTATTCAGACAGTTTTGGATATGTTGCATAAAAGTATCAATATAGCAAAGATATAAGTTTGAGAATTCAGTCATAAAAATGCCAGATAAATATAGCAAAGGTATAAGTTTGACAATTCAGTCATAAAAATGTCAGATCAACAAAGCAAAGATATAAGTTGATTAGTCAGTCTATATGACAGGCGGTATTTATAAAACAGTTTTTTTTTAAATCAACAGCTCTTATGCAGAAAAAAATCTACTTCTATTTTAGTTTCATTATTGTAGTACAATTACACATGCTTTTTATACAGGGATTAAATACCTGTAAATTCAAACTTTGAACAGAAGGAGTTTTATCAGGGGCATACAATTTACATAATATTTTCTTCTTGTTTAAATTTGATAATAAAAGCACATGTGTTTGCCTTAATTTGCAGAATAGATATCATAATATAAACATGCAAAAAGAACATAAATTTGACAAATGTTAATTTTGTAGCAAAAATACAATTATATAAACAAGAATAATTCTGGAAAAAAAATGATATTGATTCAGACAGTGTACTAAGTGTATTTAACATCTTAAATTCATTGAACACTTTAAAAACGCTTCATATAAAAGCGAAAATAAAGCAGGAGTTTGTTAATATATTATGAAAAATGCTAGCTTAAAAGTGTCAATGAAGACAAACAGAAGATCTTAAGTTCAGCACTTCTAGATGTACTTTTATGGTTTTAACCGCAATCGTTTCAAATGCAGACAATAAATCCGTTGCTATTTAATTCAGAATATTTACCATAAATATTCCCTTCAATCGTTAAGCGGTATGGGGAAATGGCTTTCGTGTAATTCAACTTGCAGTTAAAATAATGTATGTCATTTTAATATTTACTTGATAAACAGACAATTGAGCGTTTAATGTAATGTCTACCATTCTTTTATTACTTATTACTTTTTGTGTGCCGTAAACTTTTGCAGAAACTTACACACGCACGTGTTCATCGTATATAGCATTTAATGCACTCATGGGTGTCTGTAACGTCTGAGTAAAAAATTATGTGCCACTAACAGCCAGTTTAATCTGATTTAAAATGGTTTAAGACACAGAAAAAAATACCTTAATAATATAACGTAAAAAAGCAACGTGTTAAACCAATTAAAGGTTTGTGATGTTCTATGAACGACCATCGCTACATAAACACAAACTGAAAATGGATCGTGACAAAACCTGTATATTTCTGTACTCATGCAATATAACTGGTTATTCTCTTGCTAAATGGGATATAATAAAATAGCTCAACCAGTGTTCCATGAAAGTTTGCCTCGCAAAAATAGCATCGCACTGTAATTGTTTAAAAAAAAAGTAGTTTATGTAATTTGACTGGTTTTTAATGAAATGTATAAAATAAATGAAATCTATAATAATGTGAAATTAAAAAAGGTCCCGTTTGCATATGAGGGAAAACTTAGTATATATCAGCACAAACCAATCAAGGAAAACAGTTATCGTAACAGACAATTAAAGGTATTAGATCAACACTGACATTAGTTAACCACATGCGGAGCAAATTATATCTTATTACTGTTCAAGGTTTCAGTACATCATGCCTAAAGTCCTTTCGGCCGTGAATTCCTTTCAACGATGTTAAAAGCTCATAAGGAACATAGATAAACTAAAGATTTGTAATTTTTGAGCTGGAAAACAAAACACATACTTTGGCAATTTAACAGGCTTCACGTTTGTTTTAAGACAAATCATTCGTTCTGGATTCTTATCAAATCATCCCAAATTTCTGAAGTAACAAGTACTTGGTGTTCAAGGTAATATATTTCTAGAAGTTATGCTAATTTGCATCCGCTATCTGCAGGGTAACTATAAATAAAACAAACCAATTACTCGCTTATATATTTTCCTTCAATGCCAATGAGTAGATCAAATCTGCACTTGGTGATCCCAATTTATTGCTGAATTAAAGCTTTTAATATATGATTCATTAGGCATGGAAAGAGACGGATCTATTGTTTCAGGTTCTAAATTAAGTTGTTATTTGCATAAGGAAATAATTTCCCGCATGCTATGAATTCTAATTAAAATATTAAAACAATGTTATCTAAATCTAGACACTCACGAACTTTTATAATTAAAGTTTTTTATGTATGTATGCCTACCAAGGCTTTAATGACAGTTTTATGCTATGGGGGAAAACGGGAGACGTGGAAACAATATTGTTAAAAGCAAGTATTCTGTATCAAGTTTTTATTGTTAATGTGCAGCATTCAAATGAGGCTAAGGCTAAGGCACAGGCTAATGAATGACACAACTTTTCACCTAGACTGAATTTTCGTTTAGTGACTTCCATGAAACGAACAATTCCTTAAAAGCGGAAAGTGTCTTCCCTGATTAACCTGTGCGGACTGCACAGGCTTCTCTGGGAGGATACTTTACGCACATCCATTCAGTCTGGTTTTCCGAATGCGCCGCAAAATTACATCGAAACGCGCATACTGTTTTCTCTTATTATTTTCTTTGGTGTAAGTTGCAACATTTTTGTTCAATGAAAAATACGAATTGCATTTACAAATGTTTAATTCCAGATGCATATTTTAATTATTTTTCTTATTTAGACGCATAATTATAACCGTGATTCATTTAAATGAGAACACAAATATCTTTTATCTTCTTTAGCGATCATTCAATCATCATAATACTATGCCTACCTCTTTGAGCAAAACCTCCATTACGGTAATGTTGCGGTATTAATAGCGTTATGGTGTATATGACTAATTGTAAGAGAAAACAAAGATTTGGATTTGATTCTTTAGAAATAGTATGAATGAGGACAAAGCTTGACTATTCAATAATAAGGTGGTTTTCAAATAACAGGAAGATTTCAGTCGCAGATGTTCATTTCATATTAAAGCAAACCACGTTCTGTATTGTGGAATGTATACTTACGTCGGCAGTTTATGAAATTTTAAAGGGACCTGTTCACAGTTCGGTAAATTTACAAAAGTGAAAAAAACTTGTTTCAGATTTACAAATGTTCGTTGTAGTTTTTGTTATTTGCCAGTAAACAATAATACTGAACATTTACCGTGCTCTAAAATATCTATAACATGCATCTTTTGACGAGTAAAATACCTGAACATTATCAAGCGCGAAACGATTGAATAATTTGGAGAGTTCTGTTGTTATCGTTATATTTTGTGACACTTACAGGATGGCTTATATAAAGTAAATAATTCATCATGAACTTTTGCCGCACGGATGGCCGAGTGGTTTAAGCGCTAGACTTTTACTCCAAGGGTCAGTGGTTCGAGCCTTTTGGATAACTTTTTTCTTAAATTTTATTCTTGTTTTACACTGGAGCTTTTTAGTTCCGATGTTTACATTTATCAATTTAAAGCATTTAATAACAAATTTGAAAACATGCCACAATTTGTGAACAAACCTTTAACATGTTTGATCAGTCTTGAACAAAACGATTAAAAGCAGTATACGCATAATGCGCGTTTATGCTCCATAGCATAGAACTAGCAAAGAATTAAAGCTTGTTGGAATATGCCGGCAACAAACTGTCCTTGGTTGGCAACAAATTGAATCCATGTGTTAATACAAATGTACTTAGCAGAATGTGGTGCAAATGAAAATTAATCAAAATAGCCATTTTGATATGTTGATGTTATTTTCTGTTTGTGTTTAAGCGTTTGCCTTCGATAATTGAAAAAGCACGTGGTTATTTAATAACGAAATATCAAAACTTCAGTCATCTGTTGTTGTTGCTTTTCTAAAACTCAAGATTATGACGCATGACACATATGATATTCATTTAAGGTAATTAAAGGAACCCTGGAAAGAAATATAGTCATTGGATATAATTGGATACCCGATAACTGAATTGTTAAGAACAAAATAGCGCAATCAATATTTCGTGAACATTACACTGTTTATGTATTACACTAATGGATACAGGGTAAAATAATAGGTTTGATGTGTTTCCTTCGTGACGGAATTCGTATGATTCTAATGATAGATGATAACAATGCGATGTATATATAAATAGAAAACATGAACTGTTTCAATTTACAAAAAGCATCGTTTGTGTACCGTGAAAATGGAGTGTCTGGATCCAGAAAAAAAGGAAATAAATGGTTGGAGGGAAACATAATTGAATGGTATTCTTAGGAATTGTATCAACGCTGTCATCAGTTAACCACATTCCTGACAACCAGAGCAATTCATTCATCATTCCTGTTGTATGTTGTAGAACAGATCATGTCTGAAGTAAAGACGGACGTGAATTCCTTTGAACGGTGTAGTCATGTCGCAAAAATATAATTGTATAACCTTTGTCGCTTACAACACTTGCCTTCTAAAATAGAAACATATTTATTTGTTAATTGAAACATATCTGAATACTTTTTATAGACTGCAACCAAAGCCTTGTATTATATACCTAAATTATTCTGCGAATAAAATGGTTTATTTGACATATAATATTGTGTGATTATAGTTGTTTAGTTTTATAGAATAATATATTTATATATATATATTATTACACTAGTAGGGTGTTCTCAGAACGTTAATCAGTCTTGTTTATTGTGTCAAGTAGCTTCTCGCGCAATACCACTATAAACAACCAACTCAACTGATGCAAATTTCATAATACCATACTAGCTTTATAGTTCATAATTGGGTACGTGACAGGGAGTTCCAATTGTGTCCGTTATGACAGTCATCTGCATAAAGAGAGTTTTCAAGTGCAACACGAAACGTTGGAATGAACTTGTGAAAAATCATACAGTCAAATCTCCGAATAAATCAAATAAAACTGAAAAACAATCCAGCATACTTAATATTGGCAGAATAATATCATTACATTGCGATGAAGGAGTCTTTACCAAAGAGACATGCTATTAATCATAATAATGTTGGCTCGACTTGATTATCTAATAAAAAGAGTGCTTCCAACATGACTGGGCAATTCAACAGGGCATCGGGAATAACACAGACACGCACCGCTTTGGGAGCACTTTGTGCACTGTATGCCAGAACCACAAACTGCACCATAAAATGTAAATGCAACAAGAACGAGATTTTAGTTTGCTGAATTATTGTTGGAAAACAACTTAATATATAATTACATCAGCTTGTCATTCTTTGTAAGAGGTATTTTCTGACTCATAATGCTTTAATTTTCAATTATCAGTACAAATGGTAGGAGCAAAGGGCCAACAATGACGTGCAAGCCAGCAGATTATTGGACGGTTCTTTTGCCTTTATTGAATATTTGCATACTTCTTCGAAAACGGTATTGCCTTTTAGGCACAATCGCTTATTCCTTCGTCGCTTTAAATTTGACTGATGGTGGCTTTTGAAAGCTGTTCACATAATTGCTCACTCAAATATTTTGTCAGAACTGGAATGTTTTGCTGGGTAACTTCATGACATAATCACTCTTCATGGATAATGAGACGGGCGTCCGCTCCTTCGACCATGACTGCGGCTGTCGAGTCAAATATGATGCCTATGCAAAAATTGTCGGATTGTGAACGAAACTTCCCGATTCCAACAACATCGAAGATGTGGTATATATCTGTCAGCGACATGAAGAGCATGACAGACTTACCTGCGGTCACGATGATTAGATACATCTCCATGTCTTTCGATGATGCAACTACATTGGGACAAACTCGCTATTTACAGCCATACAGCTTCATATATTTCCTATTTTCATAGGTCAGAAAATCTTTTAATCCTATTGACACTACGTTTCAGTGAACAGGAAAACTACGGACATGGCGACATTTAGTCGATGCCTTGAGGCCCATGATAAGTTCAATACATGTATGTGTCTTAATGTCTTTTTTGTTTAAACCGTCTTGAGTTTCTTGAAATTTGCATAAAGTAGAGCAAGAAGTTGTTATCACTTTTTTGTTATATGATTTAGTTAATTCCAGTGGTACGAGTTTACATCATATATCGGGAAATCTGATTTTTAAATATAAAGTACTTTTTATACAAAGGGAGCTTTTTTTTACCTAAATATAAAATCCTTTGTATATAGTTAAATAAATAAACAAGCACACTTGGAGAAGACAAGCTGGTGTAGTAATCGGTGGTTTTATGTTAAAAGCATGGTAACCTTTGATGACTGAGTGTTTCAGAATGATTGTATTCATAGTAACGACCGCAGGCTGGTTTGAAGATGAATCTCCACATTCTTGTGTCTATTAAAATGTTTTTTTCTTATTTTTAAGAAATTAATGATTAATTCAAGACTTACCTAACTTTCTATGGCGTTTGGGCAAACACCTTTTATATATATTATAATGTGGTAAGCTACAAAAATACAGTATAAACCAGGAATGCCTTACTTTTCATGGCGTTTGGGCAAACACCTTTTATATGTATTTTAATATGGTAAGCTATAAAACTACCCAAAAATACAGTATAAACCAGGAATGCACACTTTTATTTGTATCACATTTACTTACACTAAAAAACACAACATTTTAGCTAAATGTATTCTGATAAAACTTTAAAGTAGATTGCTAATGCCCCTTTTCTAAACGGCACTGATTTATTGATAACAACATATCTAACTGCATGCGATGATGTCATGTGTTATTTTCAAGGACATCATTATGAAAAGAATCAAAGAACACAAACAATAAAAGTGTAAACTGACACGTAAATAGGAACACTTATTTTGTTCATAAAGTAACTGTTTCATGTTCTGAACAACTGACGATTGTTTTCATATTCCACAAACTAAATCACATTCTCTGCTTTTTAACCGTCTTTGCAGTTATGGCACACAAAACTCTCTTCTAAAATATCATAGTCAAGTCCTATAGGCATGCAGTCTTCATGTGGCCAAGTGTTGCTGTTCTCACATAGAATCCATGGATTGCCAAGCAAAAGTGCCTGGTCTTCAGTCCATGTCATTTTACAAACAACACAAATAGAATCATCAGTAGATGTTTAAGTCACATTCTGAGCTTGATTAAGTTCTCTTAGGCTGGTTTCTTTTTGCTGTCTTCCAAACAGCTTTTCCTTTAGATGCATTCAGTGAGAACTTTCCCTTGACAGCAGAATTGCCTTGGGATCTCCTAGCCACATAGAGATTAGCAGACTATTTAGCCTTCAAATATTTCGTTTCGCCTTCTGTTTACTCTCTGCAAACTAACCTTATCTATGTCCAGTTCTTTTTTTTTCAAGATTTCTGATACACTCTTGTGCCGTCAGATGGTCGGGTAGCTCGCCTAAACTAGTTTGCGTTTGGCTTAAGTTGTTGTTGCTTTGGTAATTTGAACATCTGCTTCAGGACTGGTGAGACGAGACATCTTTCTTGACTCTGGCTGGTTGATGCGGCCACATCAGCGCGCAGCTGTTAGGCACTGCTGTGTGTTTCGGAAGACTCTTCAATTTTATTACGTGAAACAGTTGAGCTATCCTGCAGGCTACTTTCCACTTTTGTAGCTTTTGGTTGTGTCTTTGACTTTAAAAGTGCATAGGTATCAACCTGGTGAAACACCTTGCACATCATAGTACTCTTGCAACCCGTTTTCGTATTTCTGCTTCACTGGTGTTTTCAACACACTTGCATAAGCATTAAGGACTTCTTGATTTATATTAGTCTGCACTGAAGAATTTTCCAGCGGGAATGAACTTTTATTGAACTTTTCTTCAAAGTTCGTTTTGTTGATCAGCGCTCCTGAATGTTCTCGATTGTGTTTTCTTACCGTGGCATTCCACTGTTTCTTAAGTGGTCCAAACACACCCTTGTCTAGGGGCTGCATCAGGTGTGTTGCATTTGGCACTACCCTATACAATTCGATCCCCATGGCCCGTGCCGTAGTAAAAATGGTGCGGTTGATGTGTGAGCAAATGGAATCAATTAATAACACAACTGGTTTCTCTGTAACAATATGTGTAGAAAAATGATAAAGGAATTTCATGAACATATTTGAGTTCATCCATCCCTTTTCTGTATAGGCCGCATATCCACATGGCAATGAACTATTCAGTGGATTTAGTACTTTTGGTGGAGAGTCAGGATAAACATAAAAAGGTGGCATCATGGAACCACTTGAACTAGCAGAACACATGACAGTCAAGCGTGCCTTATAAAGATTGGGCTTAATGCAGGTGAAGGACATATTAGGAAGTGTGAGCTTAATGAAGGTACAGGACTAAGCGAGAATAGTGGGCTGAATGCAGGTGCAGGACTCAGTGAGAAAAGTTGGTTAAATGCAGGTGCATGACTCATTAGGAAGAGTGGGCTAATGCAAGTTCATGACTCAGTGGAAAAAGTGGGCTTAACACAGGTGAAAGACTCAGTGGGATAGTCGCCTTAATGCAGGTGAAGGACTCAGTGGGAAGAGTGGGCTAAATGCAGGCGCATGACTCAGTGAGAATAAAGGGCTGAATGCAGGTGCAAGACTAGGTTGGAAGAGTGGGCTTAATGCAAGTTTATGACTCAGTGGGAAAAGTTGGCTTAATGCAAGTACATGACCCAGTGGGGAGAGTGGGCTTAATGTAGATGCATGACTCAGTGGGAAGAGTGTGCTTAATGAAGGTGCGGGATTCGGTAGGAAGAGTGGGCATAATGCAAGTGCACGACTCAGTTGCGAGAGTGGGCTTAATTCAGGTGCAGGATTCAATGAGAATAGTGGGCTTAATGCACTTGAAGGACTCGGTGAGAATAGTGGGCTTAATGCACTTGAAGGACTCGGTGAGAATAGTGGGCTTAATGCACTTGAAGGACTCGGTGAGAATAGTGGGCTTAATGCAGGTGCATGACTTAGTGAGAATAGTGGGCTTTATGCAGGTTAATGACTCAGTGAGAACATTGGGCTTAATGAAGGTACATGACTCAGTGATAATAGTGGGCTTAATTAAGGTGCATGAATCAGTGAAAAAAAGTAAACATAATGCAGGTAAATGACTCATTTAGAATAGTGGGCCTAATGCAAGTTCAGGACAAAGTGGGAAGAGTGGGCTTTATACAAGTGCATGACGCAGTGGGGATACTGGGCTTAATTACGATGCAGGACTAATAGTGGGCTTAATGCAGGTGAAGTACATGGACTTTTATGTCGATTTCGCATACAATGTTCTTTTATGGTTTCAGCCGCAATCGCATCAAATGCAGACAATCAATATGTTGAAATGCAGACAATCAATATGTTGCTATTTAATTCAGAATATTTACCATAAATCTTTCATCGTAAAAGGGAAAGGGGAAAAAGCTTTGGTGCCTTTAAACCTGCCGATGGAATAACATCTGTCATTTTAGTGTTTACTTGATCAACAGACAATTGAGCGTTTAAGTAATGTTATTACTTATTACTTTTTGTGTACCGTAGAATATTACAGACGTTTACACAAACATATGTACATCGTAGATAACAAATTGTATTTTATGTGTCCATGGATGTCGGTAAAGTTCCAGTAAACAAATCTTTTACACAAACAGCGCCCATGTGTATGCACAAAATTTCGATCAAAATGGTGTAAGACACAGACAAAATCACGCAAATAATATAGCACAAACGGATTTAAACGTAAAAAAGCAACTTGTCAAGCCTATGACATGTTTGTGCTGTTCTATGAACGACAATCGTTTACATAAACAAAATCTGAAAATAAATCGTGACAAAACATGGATATTTCTGTACTCATGCGATACAACTGGTTATTCTGTAACTGAATGGGATATAATAAAATAGCTCAACCAATGTTCCATGAAAGGTTGCCACTCAATAATAGCACTGTACTGACATTGTTTGAAATAAGAAGTTTATTATATTTGACTGGTTTGCAATCAAATGTATACAAAACATACAAACTAGAATGATTTGAAATTACAAAAGGTCCCATGTGCATATGGTTGAAAACTTCGTATATCGGCACACAAATCAAGAAAAACAGTAATTGAAACAGTCAATTACAGTAATTCGATTAACATTGACATTAGTTTATCACATCCGGAGCAAATTATATCTTATTACTGTTCAATGTTGCAGCACAGCATGCCTAAAGTTCATTCGGCCGTAAATTCCTTTAAACGATGTTAATAACTCATTCGGTACAAAGATAAATTTAAGATTTGTAATTTTTGAGCTGAAAAACAAAAAACATATGTTGGCAACTTAAAAATAACAGTCTTCATGTTTGGTTTAAGACAGATCATACGTTCTTGATTCTTATCGAATCAACCCAAATTTCTGAAGTTACAGGTACTAAATTGGTGTGCAACTTAATATATTTCTACAAGTTATGCTAATTTGCTTTGGTGTAAAACAGTATCCGCTATCTGCAAGGTAACTATAAATAATACAAACCAATTACTCGCTTAAATATTTTCCTGTAATGCCAAGAGTACATCAAATCAGCACTAGGTGATCCCAATTTATTGCTGAGCTTAAGCTTTTAATATCTGATTCATTAGGCATGGGTAAAAACGGATTTATTGTTTCAGATTCTAAATCAATTAGGTATTTGCACCAGAAAATAATTTTCTGTCTGGCATGCTATGAATTCTAATAAAAGTATTAAAACAATATAATCTAAAGCTAGAGACTCACGAACTTTTATCTTTAATGTATTACATATATGTATGCCTACCAAGGTATAAGTATCTTTTTTACGATAGTCAATGAGTTATAATGCTTACTTTAATGGCATGTTTATGCTATGTGAAAAAAAAAACCGTTCAATATTACCTTATACCAAAAACGAAAACAAAAATTCCGTGCAACGTGGAAACAAAAGAAAAAATGCAAGTATACAGTTTCAAGTTATTTGTTGATGTGCAGCATACAAATGAGCCGGTCTCTGAGAAAACTGGACTTGGTGCATGTGCGTAAATTATCGTCCCGAATTAGCATGTGAAGTCTGCACAGGCGAGTATGTACTTCTTCCCTTCCAGAGCGTAGGTTGCAAGCAGCCGTATTATTTATATGAGCCTCGCTCTGTTATAATTGGGTTGAATGCATGTGCGTAAAATGTCGTCCCATATGAGTCTGTGCATTCCGCACAGGATGATCAGGGACGACACTTTCCGTCTAAACTGGATATTAACTAAGAATAAAACTTCCTTCAAACGATAAATACAATAAATTCGAAAGCACACTCTAATCTGGGGCGACACTGTCCGCACATTCATTTAAGCACCGTTTTCCAAGAGCGAGGCTCATATATTATAATAATTATGTTCACGAGTGGGTGTTTATTACACCTACGAACTGTGTATGTAAATTGAAAAAAAAGAAGTGTAGTTTAGTATTTGACTATATTAGTCTCTATTCGTAAAAGAAACTTAATGAATAAACAGTAAAATATTTTCACTTACATTAAAAACATAAGCAAAATGCAAATCATTTAAGTTAAATTTTGCCAATATGATACAATTTGATTAAGGTTCTCAGAGAGTACAAATCTTAAATATTAAACTTAATAATAAATTAACAAATGGGAAAATATTCATTTAACCTGGTTTTATTCTATCAAGAAAGTTAAGGTTCTCAAGTTTGCAACAACATTTTAATAAGAAAGCAATATCACACGAAACTTTGCCATAAAGTGATAGGAATTGAAACCGAGTTTAAAAAAAAGTCTTACCGACTAACCCAAACACATACTGTCATTTCCCGCACTACAGATAGAGCGAAAATACAATGCACAGTGACATGATGAGCTAAAGGTGTTCGCGGAGTCACATGACAGTGACGTATCTAGAGATCACAATATACTAAATATTTTCCTTACATAATTCAATGTCAAAGCGACAACTTTAGGCAAAAATACATGCAACATTTGCACATGCAACCCCTATAATCCTTACCTTTTCTGCAAAGGCATGCTGAACTGAATTGATAAAATCAATCAAAAAGGTATGTGGTGTATAAAACAATAAAGTATTTGGCAAAATCAAACTAGACTGTTTCCTCACATTTTTTAACGGCTCCTCTCCAGAAGAGAATTTACTCCACATAACCGTGTAGTTTCGTCCTCTAGTCTCAAATCGAAATCATGAAAAAGATTTAGTAGTGCACACCAATGCCTTACCTGACAAATAAAAATCAATAGCAAAAAAACACAAAACAAATGTATAAAACGTCACACCATATCTCCAATCGAAACGGTTTGATTTAATTAGAGAGTACAGCTATACATGACCATTTTATTTAGTATAATGTAACCTGTTAGAGAAAGAAATTATGCTTATAATCATATTTCCTTGCAAATTTATTATTATTCAACCACTATACCAATTTTGGCCAGGATATCTTTTCATTTGGAAATCATAACCATTTTTTCCTAACACACCCCTTTTCGAACCAAGGCCTGTTCAGCCTTCTTGCTAAGCCTTTCTTGCTCAGCTTCCCAATAGCCACTTTTGTCTGACTGTTTTGAACTTTTAGAAAAAATTGCAACTCAAACTTCATAAAACATGCGTGGGGTGTTACAGTACGGGTTATTTTTAGCCATGAATTTTCTGTTACATTTTTGTAACAAAAAATGACAAATTTAAAACATTATTTGATGACAAATATGGTGCTTTCATCCATGAACATGCAGCAATTAATGTTAATTAATATTATATCAAATGGACATAGTTTAATATATTCATATATAAAACATCACTGTTATTTAATAGAACATGTTTGACCTTGAATAGTTTGTGATTGTAGATCAGTTATTAACATAAATTAATTATATTAGAAAACAAACAACGTTTAATCTTTGACTAACAGCATGAATAACAATAGGGGTTTTCGCCACTTCAATGCCCGATTTATTTTATACTGTATTAACGTTATATAAAATTAAAATTAAGTTTACTGAACATTACGTATGCGTAGTTAACGCTTATAATCAACAATAGAAGTACATTGCCCCCGATATCTGCCCTGAATATGTGGTTTTTATTCTTTTAACTGCGAGTGATTAAATTTTATAAGATACAATATATGTGTACCTTATAAGAAATGCTTTGAATGTATTTGGATTCGACACGATTTCAATGCGATTTGAAACCTAAACTATTTTACTGATCGTTTCAAGCTCCGGATGTTATCAGTTTGCGCAGCGCTATGCGTATCATCTTGTGTTTATGGTATAGAAACTTGAAAGCTGGATTTATGGCAGAATTGGTGAGTGTTCAAGTGAATTGTTCGTATACTTTTGTTATGTTGAACAGTATCGTGAAATGTATAGACGTACACAACTATAGTATTTATAATAATTTATACTCGAAAATATAATATGACATTAGTCTTCATCATTAGTAATTATAATATGTGTTGATTGTTTGGGTGTTTTTTTTCCCATTCTTTTCGCCCAGTAAAAAAACACGCAGTTGCCTTATAGCGGGACAGTTTTCCTTATTATTGCAATCTTTAAACAAGAGGTCCATGATGTCCATGAGGCGCTCAACTGGGTTCAACGTACACCAATTGTCAAAGACGTGACCCGGTGACAACGTTTTAAACTCAAATTGACCCAGTTTCAAACATGACCTTGTTATTATTAAGATAAACATTCTTAACACCTGTTATCAAAGTTTAGTCCAACACGTGGCTATAAGAGTGGTAACAAGATTTTTCTAAGATTGAGCTGGTGAACGAGTTTCGGACACATGATCCAGATTCAACATGAAGATAAACATTCTGACCAAGATCCATCAAGATTAAGTCATACAATTTGTGGCCTCTAGAGTGGTATTTTTTTTTTGTTATGTGTATTCAACTTTGTGACCTAGTTTTGAACGCCCTTTGAAATTGGCCAAGATATTGATACGGTAAATATTCTGGCAAAGTCTCATCAAGATTTGATAAACTGTCGCCTCTAGAACGAGCTTCAAGTTGTAAACAAACAACGCAAGGCGATCGACGCACGACGGACGACGCACGACGATGGGCAACATACATTTTCACATAAATTGACAATAAACAATGAGTGCTTTGGTGAGCTTAATTTATGAAAGCATGTCTCTTCGGTCAGATTTATTTCCAAAACTCCATGAAACCTCCATTCCTAACCTTCTAAATCTTTTTGAATTTAAGTCAGACAATGTGTGTTAGTTATAGTTACAACGAGTATAAAACCTCGTCCATACACGTAACTAGGCCCTTTAAATTACAAAGCATGTGAGCACCCTAGATGACAATATATTTAGTTTTTTGTCTTCGAATCTCTTTGACAATTATGACATAGATATCTTGCTGACTTTTGCATGTCTGTTAAATAATAAAAAAAAAACACTTATATTATTCAAATGTTCTATTTCTTTTTTTAATGTAAACATTTAGAATACTATAAACGTCTAGCCGCAGAAGTATTTATGAACCATTTTTCCAGGAATGAACGAAAAATTTAATTGTATTTTAAATAAACAGGATATATCCAAATGAAAACAAAATGCACGAAAATCGATGCACTGTCAGTTTATAGTACTGTGTGAAATAAATACATGCATATGTGGGCATTGCGTAGCTGTATCTGTAATTTTCAACATGAACTTTGTTATATGGCATAAACATGCAGTAGACCTTATGGTCTGACATCAGAAAACACTGTACTGTTGATACTGGTAAGCGTTATTTGAAACACGTTAAGTGATGCAGCTGCACTTTTTTTTTATTAAACTATCGATAATCATCTGCTTGTCAGTTTGTATAGATAACTCGACACGAGCGCATAGCAATTCAATGTATTCGATTAATCAGTGTATGTTACATGTTGAACCGATTATTTCGAAAGATTCGTGCTGTGTATATAACTTACGTATAACGTACATATATTTTGCGTGGATCCGTGTTCATGTTATAGTAAGTATTTTTTTTAAATAAACAAATATCGTATTTGATAGCGAAGAGTATTACACGGATGTTTAGTATATCCACGTTGAACTAGTTAACATATGATTTAAATCAGCTTATAATTTTTTTAATATGCAATGTCTTACTTTTGCCAATTCAAACATAGGAACGTTTAAAATGCAAAAATATCTGTATAGTGAAAATCAAAAGTCTAACGCATGAACAAGTCACAAATTCCACTTAATTACCAATGAGGTTGTATTTGTTGCTTCAAATAAATACGTTATTCGAAACACGTATAGCGACGAAACAAAAAGAGAAACGTTATAAAATTATATCTATTTTAATTCACATACAGTGAAACTGTGGCTGTACCAGCAGGAGAGAAAACCCGTAATATATGATAACACAAAGAAGACGTGACTATACCGCTGATAGTCTCTGAATACTCGGAGGTCGGACGGACACAATGTTTGACATGTACGGCTGAAGTATTGTCTCGCTCTTATGAATTCATTTTTAGTCATAAATATAATCATAGTCCATTATCAATACGCGTCCCTTTAAAACATTTTGCTCGATTGTTTTTCCTTATACAGATAGGAAGCTTATCTAATTTGTATATATTGCAAACACGGATGAAAAGTGTGTACCTAATCTGCATTTCCAATCATGTGGGTAATTTTAACCTCATCCTTATTGTTAACCTATCGGTATCCGTCGCGTGACATTCATATGATGCACCTTTTCTCACTGATAACTGATTTTAATAAACTAAGTGGCAGTTAATAGTCTGATTGTTACCGACTGAGCATGTAAGTAGCGTTTTATAATTCTTTTTTATTGTTTCGCTTTTATTGCAGTTTTTTTTCTGATCGTTCAGTATTGCCTTACTTCCGTTTAACATGCTGACCTGGCGCTCGTATCATTATTGTTATTTGTCTTCATAAAATTAACGTCGTATTTTCATAACGTGAACAATGTTATATTCACTGATTTACAGAGAGTAATCTCATATTTCGAAAGGATATTAATTTTCTATGTTTAGACGTGAAAATAATTTGAAAACTCAATTCGACGTTTCAATTAAAACTGACAGCCTGATCATACTCATAAAAAATCGTCATCATGAATTTAATCACCATCATCTTCATTATGATCAAATTCATCATCATTATTCAACAATCATCATTAATAATCATCATCTTTATCGTCCTTTTCACCATTAATTACAACGAGCATGATCATCACCGGCATCATTTTAATAGTGATCATTATTAAAACAATCATTTTGCAACATTGTGTACGAATATAAAAGTGAAAATGGAAAACGGTTTAATCATTCGACATTGCCCGTAATGGAAAATTGAGGACATTAATACAATGTATGTTTCCGTCTAGGCGGTAAAGATGCACATAAGCATGTCAGAAGTCTGACATGGTACAGTGGAATAGTAATCAGGGACGACAATTTCCGTTTTTATGCAATTTTTCGTTTAAATGATGTCTCTTCTTCGCGAAAATTCAGTTCAGGCGGAAAGTGTCGTCCCGGATTAGCCTGTGCGGACTGCACAGGCTAATCTGGGATGACACTTTACGCAAAAGCATTTTGCCCAGTTTTCTCAGAACACGCCACAAATATTCATGACCGCCTGTTTTATGATAATAGATTTTTTTTTAATTAAAAACAACACAAAACGATGCACATTTGCTTCCAATCAAATCAAGCACACAATCAGTTTTGAAATTACCCAAAGGCAATAAGATTTAAATCAAATCAAAGGAAGCATTTATACGTTAACAAAAAAAAAAATAGTAATAAATTACGGTGCTCGAAAATTATGAATATTTACTAATACTCAAATACATTTATAATTTATGATCACACTCACAAATCACTGTCGACAAGCGCTTGAGGCAGCATTTCCGTAGGGCTTTTTTCTTTTAATAATAGCCTATGTACTTGTTAATATAGGTGTACCTATAACTTATATACACTTGTAATATTATATATGGTGACCACAGGTATATTCATTCGTGTTATTAATTTGTTGTATGTATTTTCCTGTATTGCAATTGTTCCTATTACCTATATGACGTGTATTACGCGATAAAACGATATATCTACGCAATGTAAGTCCAATAATCAGTTTCATATCAAATTGTGTGTTAGGTACAATCTTCCGCGTGCTAATTTATAAACTATTTATATACGCTTTGTGACAATCACGCGATAGACATAATAAATCATACGCATTACTAATATTGGATGAAAGGGAGGCGTAAACAGAATTGATGCAAATCTGGAGTCTCAACAGGTAAGTATCATGTCTTTCAAATGATTAAGACAGACACATTATAATTTTACTACTGCTTCAACTACTTCAACTACTGCTACTACTACTTCTACTACAACTGCTGCTACTACTGCTTATGCTGCTTCTGCTGCTCCGACTGCTACGACTGCTACTTCTACTACTGCTCCTGCTGCTGCTGATACTGCTACTGCTGCTGCTGCTACTGCTGCTGCTACTGCTACCGCTACCGCTTCCGCTACCGCTACCGCTACAGCTGCTTCTGCAGCTGCTGCTGCTACTGCTGCTGCTGCCGCTACTGCTACTGCTACTGCTACTGCTACTGCTTCTGCTACTACTACTACTACTATCACTACTACTACAACCACTACTACTACTACTACTACTACTACTACTACTACTACTACTACTTCTACTACTACTTCTACTACTACTACTACTTCTACTACTATAACTACTATTTCTGCCACTACTACTTATAACACTACTGCAGTTACAACAACAAGACAACAACACCATACTTTTCTATTTAAAAAAAAACAATATTAAGATGCTTCATTTGAATGTGCAAGCATTAAGAGGTATTGTGGACTAATCGTGCGTAAACCGCTGCATCATCATCAATCCCTTGACCGGTTTGGCCGTTGGGGGGAAATGAGGGACGACGGTACAGAAAGTTTCCTTCAGTCAGGTATTTTGTGTGCTGCTGAGAGTAATTTATCCATGGGAAGGATGTCCACTCGTTTACATTGTCCATCCAGTTTTTTTATCTGACGGTCTCGAAGACTACCTACCTCAAGCGTGCCCTGGAGAAAGTCTTGCACAGAGAGTCGTGCCTGGTGACGTGTCCAAACCAAGCCAGCTTTCGGCGTTTGATAGTAGCCAGTAGGGGCTGTTGTGGACCAACACATGTTGCAGTCATGTTCCGGGCGTACTCGTTGGTCGTGTGCTCCGTGTAGGAGATGCGGAGAAGTTTTCAGAGACATGTTTGTTCAAATGCCTGTATCCTGCGCTCTGTGTCCACGTGGAGCGTCCAGGTCTCTCAGCCGTAGAGTAGGATGGAGACTACGAGGGACTTGTAGAGCCTGTTCTTGGCGGGGAAGCTGATATAACTGCTTGTCCAAAACCTGCTCAGTCAGGCCATCGCTGCGGTCGCCATGCTGACTTCCATCCCGTTTGCTCCTGGGTTTTTATAGAGTTTGTTGGTGAGATCTTGAAGAGCACTGCTGGTGCCACCCATGAGGTCAATGTCATCAGCGAATCTCAAGTTGGAGATGGGTCTTCCACCGATGGAGATAAAGGTGTGGTGGTCATGGAGAGTCTCCTGTTTTATCTTCTCAAGGAAAATGTTGAACAGGACGGGAGAGAGCAGACATTTCTGACGGACGACAACTGATGTCAAGACGCCTAGAAGTGCCCCGCTGTCCGTTGAGAAGTACTGCGCTGCTGGGGTTGCCGTAAACTTCTTTAATGACTTTCACCAGCCCTTCGTCAATGTTGAATCCTCTCATTGTTAGAAGCACGAATTCGTATACAGCTAACCGGAATTTCTAACATCAGTATTTCGAATTTTTCTATATAAAAAAACAACAACAGAATCATCCGGGGTCGTTACACGACGCAATTAAAAACACAAAAAGAAGTCAGTATGTATTATGTTTATTAATTTTGTTTGAAATATTCCATTAATTGTTTTTAGATGGAATTGTTGAAATTGGAAAGTGTAACGGCATGATCATAAAATGAACGTGTACTATTAATGACATAATCGCAGTCAGTTTGAGGTACAAAATGAATATTTACATTAAAAACTCGTTAACCATCAAACAAAAGTATCGGTTGGTAAAAAGCGAATAATTTAGATGCTGGTTTAAAAGCTATCAACCATTACCATACTTAAATACTTCCCCTATTACACATCTGAGCATTCGTGCAAGGTTACTATATCAGTTATTAATTTATCATTGACTTATGAATATTGTATTGAACGGTCTCTAGACACCGATAATGAAACAACACATTAATCAGTTGATTGGCGGCAAAATTGGAGCGTGCAAGTGAAACAAATATATTTATATTTTTGTTTTGTCCAATCTCTTGATTTCTCCATTTAGTGATGGAGTTTGAAACAACTGGGAACCAATGTAAACCTACTCTATATAGTTTTTATAGTATAATCAGATGGTTTTCTTCTAGAAATAAAACGTTGCTAAAATTCTACATGTAGTTTCAATTCATAAAGAACTTTATAAATTATATGGGTAATTTGTGCTTAGCTGTTTTATAACCTAATTGTAACATTTTATTTGTTTAAAAACTGTTTCGATAGGTTAATAGTTTTGTAAGCTTATTTGTTTCGCTTATAGTACTTTAAATAAAGTGTATACCATGGTGAGTTGCCTACGGTGGCATAGAGGGGACATACACTCCCCTGTTTATAAATGCACTCTTCTTATTTCTATCATTTTCCCACGACATACTAACTTTCTTTTATTTAGTTTTGCACTCCTTTTTTTCTATCTCGTTCCCTCGACTTAGTAAGTTGTTCCCACAACAAAGCTAACTTGTCCCCACGAGTTAGTAAGTCGTTCCATTGAGTTAGTATGCCGTGGGAACGAGATACAAAAAGAAAGAGTGCAATTTAAAAAGAGGAGTTCATGTCACCTCTATGCCACCGTAGTTACCTCATGATAAGGCTAACATATTTTTCTCGTAAACAGTAGCATACATCGTTGTAACACATCACGATTTCCTTAATATGCATTGCGATATAGGAATATAGTATAGTAATGTACCTTAAAAGGGGCCTTCCAACAGATAAAGCGTCGTATCGACGCGAAACGATATTTTGGGAAACTACGAGGATTGCTTATATAGCTAAAAATACATCCTCTACAAACATGAGCGTGGATGGACCAGTGGTCTAGGCGGGTAGAGTTTTACTCCAGAACTCCAGGAATCCAGGGGTCAGTGGTTCGAGCCCTGTTGAGGGTTACTCTTTTCCTTTTTTAAATTGTATTCTTTTTCTTACTGGAGATTTTTAGTTCAAATGTTTAAATTTATCAATATAAAGCATTTAAAGCATTTAATGACAAACTTCAATACATGTCAAAATCTGTTAAACGGCCACTTTAACAATAAAATACGGCATTACAAAGTTGCTATTTCGTTGTGAGGCAGTTAAATTATAAAATATAATCGGAAAAAGCAATATGTTTTAATACGGTCTTCTTTTCTAGATATATGAATAAATGTAAATGAACACAACTTTAGCCCTTGTCACTTCTTTTCAACATCAGCGACACTCGATCTCATCTATAAACCTTATTATAACTCAGGATGTTGTTGCCATTATGAAATGCTGACACAGTTTACAGTTACAAAAGATAGGCACCATATACTGGTTACAATATTTTTTAATGGTGGTAAGTCCAGTTTTATTCATTTGTTTGTGTTAAGCAGCATGTCTGAGTGCCATCATATTGTGTGGAAATTAGCTACGTATGATAAAACAATCCCTCAATTTAATTTGATTTCGTGCCTACTGGTGCAGCTAAACTTACCAATCTTTACTTAATCTTTGATAAAATAGCGACTTGTAGCTTCTTTTAATACATTTTCTGCACGAGGAACCGATTTGTCGACCCGAACCAAGATGATCCGTCTGTTTCCATATTGCCATATTATGTTTTAAAAATGGTTTCTCCAGATTCAGCTTAAACACACGCTAAAGAAAGAGATTGAACACTGTGTAGTTATCTTTGTCTGAATAATAATTTTCTCACAACTATTCGTTAAGTTTATATAATTGAAATATGCAAATTTGTACGAATTCAGTTTAATCACATAGTTTTGTTGTAGCCGGATAACCGAATGGAATACCCTCGTTTACTAGTTATTATCATACTATAAAACCATCTTTATGAGTATCCTACAATATGAATTATTCATTAATGAGTGAAGTCTTAAATTGTAGAGACTTTGCGCGTCGTAAGGAAAAACGTACTGAGTTATGTATTATTAATTGAATCGAAGAGATACCTCAATATAATTTTAGTTCTATGTTCTTGAAAATCACCTTGAGTAAGAATAACATGAAACGCCATATCCCTTATTTAAACACCATAATGGGCATCTGAAGTAAGGACAACTCAATCGTGTTCATGGTCACCTCAAATAAGGACAGACAGTCAAAGATCATCGTATGTAGGGCACATACGAAAGTAGAAGGACTACATCACTCGTGTTTGCGATAAGCGGCTTTGTTAAAGGGAAACTATCAAACAGCTAACGAAATTATGTTACGAATGTGTGAATACATCAAATTCTCTTTTGATATTCATTAACTTATGGATCTAAGAAATAGGCTAAAGTATGTATTGAGAGGAAATTATCATTATAATTATCAGTCAATTTATTAAATATACGAATATATTTGGACGTAACATATCATAAGGAGAGTTAGATTTTGCGTTTATCGACAGATAGGTTTTTATTTTTTATTAAAAGTTTAAACGTGAATGATTTGAATAGGAAAATACTGTTATTTGTACTGCGTTTGAAAATTTAACTTTTTGCAGCTTAGAAAAATATGCTGTCTGCGTCCTCTAACATCTGAAATGTTCCGACCTCTTCAAAGAATGCAAACTGATATATTCCTAAATCGAGAGAAAGCGGATGAAAGAACTCATTTAAATGCAGTTATTCAAATGATATTTAAATCATTAAAGTTGAAATTGGAATTGAACGACATACTAAAACGTGTAACCTCTGGCCACTGGCACAAAACATTGTTAATATTGGTTAAACCTTGTGACAAATCAAGGATAAAACGCAATTAAACTGGGAAAGCAAAGTGTAATAAGGAGAACAAGGCGTCATCTTAAAAAAAATTATCATTTTTTGTTAAAATAAATAAATATCAATTCTAATATTTTATAAAAAATCATATGTAACTGCGAATACGATTAAGCATTCCTTTTCAAAAGATTTGTAGTTCCTGTGTATGGAACGACGTGATCATGACGAAGTTGCTACACGACTTGTTTGTGGAACATTTGAAACAATGCAATGATTAAAGCAGTTATAAATTGCTGTTGTAGGATAAGACCGTCTACGGTCACGTAAAGATCAGTCATAAACGCACGTCCAAACAACGAAGATACTACAACAATCTCAGTAGATCACATCATCATGACTCACAGTTTGCTTCGTAAAACAAATATCTTTAAGGTGTTGCACTTAAAAACTTTGTAACACAGTAAATTTGGCACATATAATGTCACAAATATAATATATACTAGTAGTCAATACATACAATATAAATTGTAATGGTCGGAAATTCCAAATTGGATCTTTTAATAATCTAATATTTGTCAATAAGTCCCCCAACCAAAATGACCGGTAACACATACAAATATGCGTTAAAGAAATGACTCCAAAAATAATTCATTACTTTTCCACATCTCTCAATAATGAATGGATAATGCATAACCGATAATGCCATAAGCATAACAAAATTTGTCCAGCAGTGGAATTTGTATCCGATCTGTCAAGAAAATGTGCAGTATTTTCTTATTTAGTGGGTTCACACTCAGGTTTCAGACGAAATGGGATGTAAAAGCGACGAGGCATTTGTTTTCGTTTAACAAATGTCGGCTTCATTCAGACAATACAAAGTGAATAATTTGATCTTAGTTATGATCTGATGAATAAAGTTTCCAAATAATTGTCGATGTGTACAGGCCGTATGTATTGAATTTGTCACGTTAATTCAATGTTTGAGATATAGAACTTTATTTTAATTGTTTTTTTTTAAAATATGAATTCTGACGGCTTTAGTAAATACAAATCAATTAAAGACAGATTATATGTAAAAGAACATTGTTTACACTCAACGTTAGTTACATTTGAAACTTAAGTTGAGATCAGTGGTTCTGGATCTGCATCTTGAATAGCGAATATGCGAACTCATTTCATGCATCTAGAAGTCTTATGTTTAGAAATGTTTTGTTTGTTTATAATTTAATAGAATTGTTCTTTAAGTATTTAAGAAATATCTGTTAAAGCTTTAAAATATATCGTATAATTTGTATACTAAGTATTACAATATATATCATGAAAAAAACGCCAAGTACTTTGTTTGAACAATTCATTCATGACAAGTTTCACCTGTATCTGTAAGTATACTCAAGGAATGTTAACACATGGTTTTTACTGTTGCAAATATTGTACAATCCAGTAGTTAATAGCATACAGAAACCATTTCTTCAAATTTAAAAATGTCATTTTGTTTTAAACTATTGAATTACAGTATGATTACACATTATTATCATTTAAGTCTCACTTCGATTAGGACGGGTAAGCTAAGACCGTCAGTGAAAGGACAACTAAGGCATGCAAAAACATAATCTGTTTTGACAATACGCTGCTTTTAGTTTTAGTTAAAGCTGCTCTTAGTTTCAGTTTATAACAAAAATCCAACGATCTCTTGTTACGAATGTGTGAACACATTTATCTCTCTTGCTGATGACATTGACGAACTATAAAGACGTAGGATTTAGTCGATCCATGTGTTATGAAAATATGCTATTTCACGTACTAAGTCAATGCTTTTAGATGGATGAACATGTTTTGACGTTAATCATCCTGATGAATGCTCGGTTCTAGGGCGAGATATTTATTTGTCGGAAGATTAAACAAGAATTGTAAGAACTGCAAACGAAATTTTATTTATATTCAATTAATCAGTGTTATGCACAAGTTAGTTCCTGATTTGATTTCGCATTATTATACATCAGCATGAAGTTGCCTAGTTTTCATCTATAACCTTTTGCTGCTCAATAGTTTCTGAAATGAAATCTGTATAAAGGTGTTCGCGTCATATAGCGAACGGCTACGAGACAGGAATTCTAATATAAACTAAGTTTAAACATATACGTATTTGAAATGAACGAAGTTTAAATAAACGAGTTTATAAAATGCTTGTATATTGCTATATTGATCAAAATTAATATATTAATCTTACTCTGTTAAGCGACTGGACGTGTGTATTTACTTTGCAGGAGTCAGCATGCCAAACCATTCCACAGTCTGTTGCAATACAGTTTGCATTCATTTCCGTGCATGTGTGATTGTCTGCCATCTTTATCAATGCAAACTGAATTGCGCATTAAGATATCATCAACAGAAAAGTGTTCAAACAATGCGCACTGATTTAATTGTGATTAAGCATATAATTGGTCTCTCAAAAAAGTATCATTTAAAAAAGTGTTGTATGATTTTGCGAGTTAATATCCTTGGAAAAGGTCTAAATTAAATGCATAAGAATAATAAAACATTTACAAAATATATAGAGACACTGCTGTGTAATAAACAGCTTGATAATGACCATATTCTACACCCTTTAATTAGTATCTCAATGCTTCAAAGTGTATATGTGCTATCAGGCGGAAGATGCATCACTTAAATTTGTATTCGTAAAACAAAAATGTTTCAATGCGTGAGTAGTATTGAGGTTAACAACACTGTATCGTCGCCCATTTGCATTCCAAAACTTCAACATCCGTACTTAACATTGAACGATCAGATAAGAATGTAAATGAAACAAAACGTCCAGATGGCCTATACAACACGTGAGCTGCACTTACAAACATGATGACTAAACATCGTGTTTGGATTGCAGTCGATGGTTATTCGTGACTGAAGTTTTTCAATTTAATGGTTTTGTTTCCTCTAAACTAGACATCTTTATATGAATAATTTGATCTTAGTTATGACCTGATGAATTAAGTGTCCAAATAATTGTAGATGTGTACAGGCCGCATGTATTGAATTTGTCACGTTAATTCAATGTTTGAGATAGAGAACTTTATTTTAATTGTTTTTTTAAATATGAATTCTGACGGCTTTTGTAAATACAAATCAATTTAAGACAGATTATACGTAAAAGAACATTGTATACACTCAACGATAATTACATTTGAAACTTAAGTTGAGATCAGTGGTTCTGGATCTGCATCTTGAATAGCGAATATGCGAACTCATTTCATGCATTTTTAGTCTGAAAGTCCTATGTTGAGAAATGTTTTGTTTGTTTATAATTTAATAGAATTGTACTTTACGTATTTAAGAAATATCTGTTAAAGCTTTAAAATATATTGATGTATAATTTGTATACTAAGTATTACAATATATATCATAAAAACATTTGTAATAGACATTGCTAAATATGTTCACTTTTAAAACCCGTGACATACTGACTGGTTTTAAATACTCGATTGTTGATACACACCATGATCTCTTTGTAAATTGAAAGCTATGTTTGCTATTGTTTCTTTAAGTATCCAATATCAAAAAGTGTGAAACACGTAATATTGCGTGATAGGGTTTATTTCAAGAATGATTTTGCATTGCATTAATTTTCCTTGTAAAAGTATTTCGGACATCATCAGACTGATATAGACTTGTTTAATGATTAAAACGATATTTTTGTTCTGACATACATATCCGGATAAGAATTATCGACCTGATTCACTACATCAACCAGTACACGCACACTTCAATAACATAATTAAGTTTCCTTGATTATCGGAATTCAATTAGTCCAAAGTGCACAGACATACAGAATCTTATTATATTAACGTTAAACAATCTCAAATATTGTGGTCTGCTTCTTAAATATTATAACAAATGATCATCGTACACTCCTTCTCAAACTTCGTTTCAAACGATTTGTCTTTAAATAAACGATACGATGGTTTCGAAATTTGAATTATAATAAATATATTTTTCAAACGACTTGTCATTTCCTGATAGTGAATGACATTTACGGCGAAATAACAGAAAAGCTGTTGGGACTTATTCCCTTCTATGTAAGAAGTCCGTCACACCAACACCCGAAACAGTGAAGTGCAATTTGGAATGCAAATGGGCGACGATACAGTGTTTAAATTGTCCTACTCAGTTTAAAACCGTGTTTGACGCAATATGTAGCATACACATGACATTAATCAAAATGAATAAAATGTGTGAATCGCAAAAATAAGGAATTCCAAAGTACGTTTGTGTGAATGGGTGGGGTGTGGATTTTAGAATGCCCAACGTCATGACCAATACTGTGTCGGATAAGTTTCACCATTGACAATATTTGTCGGATGTGTCGGAAAAATGTGTATTGTGTACATATTTGTCATGTCTCTCATCTCGACCAAACAGGGAGATTAATTTTATCAATTACATCAAGAAATATAGTTATGTATTTAAAAGGAATCATAGAGTAGTGTAGTGCTTAACTGTTTAACTGTTAACGTATACATGGACTATTTAAGCGAACGATGACATAAAATAGTATAATAACATTTAACAAAATCAATAAATAATACATACATTATGATAATACATTGAGAATGCATGTATCATACTGACTAAAACTATGTTGCTTCTATAGAATGTTTACTTCGTAGATCTGTATTTGTCAAATGTAACATACGTCGTGTATGCCACGCCCACTTTTCCTAACATATGTATAAATATCATGTATTTTCCAACTTACTGCATATTATACACAAGGCGTTTTCTGTTGTGTTCATGGTTCGCAACTATGAGTAACTATGAATCAATAAAGGTTGACTGGACTTGATTCCATTAAATAGCTTTCGATTGCTTATTATTATTTCCCCCAGGCAATAATGAAATAATCTGATATTATTGTAAAAACACCCCTCTTTACATTCGAGCTATCGTTTTCATAAGGTGTGTGACCAAGAACTTGAGTGGTTGTTTGATATAAATTAAAAAGATCTAATGATTGTATATACTATTTTTATGTTCTCATTTGTTTTTATTAAAGATCATCAAAACATATGACCGCGTTGTGCGAACATAGCTCGTAGGACATATCCCAACAGTGTAGCTCCAGACATACATGCTCTTATAAAATGTCCGCTTATAAGACAAGGAAACCCTGAGTGACTTTATAACTGAGAGGGAAGCTGTTCAGACTTCGCTATGGCACAGGCTGGTCTGGAGTTACGCTAGCATCATCTGGCATAATACCCAGCACCATCTGGCATAATACCCAGCATCATCTGGCATAATACCCAGCATCATCTGGCATAATACCCAGCATCATCTGGCATAATACCCAGCATCATCTGGCATAATACCCAGCATCATCTAACATAATACCCTGCATCATCTGGCATAATACCCAGCATCATCTGGCATAATACCCAGTATCATCTGGCATAAAACCCATTCCACACGACGCAGCTTATATGTGCGTTTTACACGTAGAGTGTGAAAGGTTACTTAAAACAATTTAAATAATGGTTTATCGAACATTCAACTATACACTATTCAGAATTAAAACAATCATCTGTTCTTGAATTATCAAATTTATGGCGTATTAACCGTTTTCGACTTAACCTTTTATTGATCTATGCAATGGTTTTGATTAAAAACTATTTAAGTAAGGTATTCACTGTATGAATGGTATGGATATGGGAACACAGAACAAATACACACACGACAATACATATACTTTTAAAGATTGAGATGAATTATCAAGAAAAATATTAAAAACTGAACGTATATTTATCGAATTACCCATGTTTCTTTTTATGTTTATCTGTTTAAGAAGAAAAATTTGGAATGCTTGTGTTTTCATTTCTTCATGTTTTTTTCATTCATTAATAAGAAACCATGTGTTTAAATGTAAAAAGCAGAAACGTTTAAATATGATCTCTACACATTTTATTTCATAACTCATGCAGCAGACTACAAATTATGTATTGTACTTTGAATGGCTTATCATTGAAAGAATAGTTTTAGTAAACTGCTTTATATTGACCATATTTTACACAATATCATTGAATAAATGTCCATCCCTGCTTGTGGGGCCTAAAACAGTACAGTCATTGCAATTGCTTGGAAATATTAAACTCGAACTTCTTTATAAAACTGAACAGGCTGCAAATGAACTTGCTTAAACGTAAGTGTACATGCCCATAATAATTTGTAGATCATTCAGAACATATTGGAATCAATTGCCTAGAGAAAATTCGATGTAATTTCTCTTGCCTTCTCAAAAACTGGTGATCGTGTTAATGTGCTGTACTTGTTCATGAAATCTCGACTGTGTATAGCATTCTTATTAAAGATGTAATTGCCATCACTTGTTTAGATGGTTGTTGCCGTTAAACAATTACATTTTGTTTATGTGTTCTAGATAAGTAAATATCAAACTAAACCAAAAATACTACAAAACGTACAGTAACCTTTGTGAGACATGGTGAATAGTACATTAACTGTTCAAATGTGAGGAATAAAAGTTTGTAACTCTTGTCAAATTGTAGAGCATGAAAAGACTTACTGTTGAAAACAATGATTCATTTATAAATGGAGCTTTTTATTATAAAATAACTTACAGTTACTTATCAATCTTCTTTAAAAAAAATACAACTATATGACATCTAAAGTGAAAGTGAAACATTTTTTCCCCCCTTTTTTGTCAATGACAACAGGTTAAAATGTTTACCTACCATTTAATATGTTTGCTGTTCTGGACCCTAACTTATTTTGTGCGTCAGATATTTTTACGAAATTGAAATAATATGTTTATAAGTTGCCGAAAAGAAAATAAGCTAAGGTTTTAATCATAATGCTGTTATGGTTGGTTTGGGTCAGCATGTATTGTTATTTATTGATGGCTTAAGGGCTAAATTGTGTTGCTTCTTTCATGGGCATGGATATAAAATTAATGTTTAAATTAAAACACAAATTAACATGACGTGAGTGATGGTTTTAGATTTATTATTGTGTAAATAAATAACGACAACTAAGTTTTGTACAAAATTGTAAATTGGCGCCCCTTTGATGCTTTGCATCAATGGATTTCTTGTTTAGACCGTTGTTTTTGCGAAAGCTTATTGTTGATTGGGAATGATTGTTACTTGGAAATTGTTCACAAGCTTTTTATATCCCTAAACTATTTCTTTACGCTAACCTTAGACCTTTTTAACGGTGTGGACTTATTTTCAGAATCGGATATCATCGAGACAAATATTTTGACCAAGTTTTGTTTTGGTTTGGTAACACGTATGGTTTTAGCTGCGGTAATTAGCTATTGTTTCAACTGACCTAATTTGTATACTAAACGCACATGACATGCTTCAAACTCGGCCGACATGTAATTTAGATAATTACGTTCTGGCAAGGTAAAATGGAGATTGAGCCATACATGTGGCATAGTAAGTGATCGAACTGTAAATGTTGATGACGAAACACTTACTATTTGCGACAATCGATAAACGGCTAACGACAAACGATTGACGATTGACTAAATGCTTGCTTTGAGTCCGTTACTCTCAGGGGAGCACAAAAGACACTATTGCGCTCATCATAGGTCAGTGTTGTGGACAATCCCTAAGGCATGTTGAAAATTCAAATGAATAGTTTTATGTTAAATGCACATGTCACCACGCCGACGACAATCTGTATGTAGAAAAGCGCAAACAGCAAGCAACATACAACTGACACAATTTAACATACCAGTATTAATGATGCGTTATTATTTTTTTGATGATTGAAAACAAATCTTTGAACTTTTGAATTAAATGCATATAATTGAAACGTCATTAACACTGTTTGTTGGCATTTTAGAATACTGATGCTATGTTTATTACTCTAGAATACTGATGCTATGTTTATTACTCTAGAATACTGATGCTATGTTTATTACTCTAGAATACTGATGCTATGTTTATTACTCTAGAATACTGATGCTATGTTTATTACTCTAGAATACTGATGCTATGTTTATTACTCTAGAATACTGATGCTATGTTTATTACTCTAGAATACTGATGCTATGTTTATTACTCTAGAATACTGATGCTATGTTTATTACTCTAGAATACTGATGCTATGTTTATTACTCTAGAATACTGATGCTATGTTTATTACTCTAGAATACTGATGCTATGTTTATTACTCTAGAATACTGATGCTATGTTTATTACTCTAGAATACTGATGCTATGTTTATTACTCTAGAATACTGATGCTATGTTTATAACTCTTTAAGCAAATTGAAGATGAGAGTTGTCATGTTCTAATAGTAACTGCACGAACAAACCCAAAGCATGGGAGTTAGACATGCGGAATTCACAAAAACGTGACAATTAGTGGTTATTTCAGTACATTAAGGAGATGTTTACGAAACCACGTTCATCATCGTATTCAGGACATGGCACGGCCGTACGCAGTGACAGGGTTGCACGACATAGTCGTATGTCAACCAGTTAAAAGCCTTCACTGCAATTAACATGTTACCGTGTTAACACAATCTAAATTTAACGAAAGCGTATACAAACTATATGCATATTAAGTTAGTCATGAAATGTATTACATACGTGTAATGTTTATTAACACTTGTTTGATTTGTGATGAAGTCTGGACTAAGTGTGAAGTTTAACCGGTTTAAACCCCCGATGCTTTGTATTGTCCGTTCCGAGGCGGTTGCCGCAGCTTTTGTCATGCTGTATTTAATAGTGTATGCAAGGTCATTTGTCTTCAATAAAAGACTAGCGGACAAACACAATTTCCCCTGAAAATGTTTCTAGAGTTTCACTATTCCTATATATTTCCGACCAATCTTTAATCTCATACAATTCCTCCTGTGCCATTGCATTCAGTCTTGCACCCGTCTGGCCCTCAGTAAGACCACGACTTCACGAATAATCCTGCCTACAATGGGTATCACTTGCTCCGTCCTGTCTTCATAAATTAAATTATAACGTATAACACTATAAAGCCTCTTTCCAAATGTTCTAGTTCGCCTTATCACTCGCATACTTAAGTATAGATTGAGCGGGAACATATGCACATTTCACTTCGAAGCCAAAGAGGTAAGTTGGAATCATATATATATATTTCTCATTATATAACGAGAAGCAGTGATTGTTTTTACAAGATATAGTGTGAAGTATAATGATAGTCTGACCCTGGCGTGTTTATTTTATTTAAATACTGGGCTAGTCTGCTAAATAGGGACAGTTTTTTTTCATTGTTAAAGGGACTGTAAACCACGAATGACGAAAAAAAGAAAAGTTCTAAAATACCGTATTTTTTTTACAATTATTAGTTTATATTGATTAAAATATCACGACTGGAATATAAAATTAATTAAAAAAGTTTTTTTTTTAAATATTTTTACTTTATTTTTTTATTTATTTATTTTTACTGGGTATGTCTACCAGGTAACTACCAGTTAACTATACATAAAGCAAGTAGATTGATCATCATCGTCACGTGGTAAACCCAGGAATACAAATTGTGCATGCGTAGTGAATTGTATATATTTTATATATAAAGTGATCAATCTACTTGCGTTATTTATAGTGTGTGTATATCGTTATGTCACCTATTTTATTACCGAATATACTGAAAATATGAACTTTTTTCAAGTAATGTAATTTACCAGTCGTTATCTTTTAATCAATATAAACTAATATTTGTAAAAAAATACGGTATTTTAGAACTTTTCTTTTTTCGTCATTCGTGGTTTACAGTCCTTTTAAGGCTTGTTATCAACACGAACAAGATATTTAAGATATTTTGTTTTTAAAGATAACATGGCATTTTACCATATTGATGACAGCTGTGTTATCACTAACTGCGATTTTTGGGTACGAAACGGATACGGCAGTGTACAAAATAATAAGCAATTTAGTACAACAGAACAGACCAGAACAAATATTTTATTTCACTTAAGCATATTACAGCTCATCGTGATAATTCAGAATAATACATGCATGCATGAAAATTATTCGTAATCAATATATTAATAATCAAAGCACAGATAACTAAAAACATATCTGTAGGATACAATACAAAGTTTATAAAAATATAACTAATTATCTGATGTGTGTGTGTGTTTGCGTGTGCGCGTGTGCGTGTGTGTGCGTGTGTGTGTGCGTGTGCGTGTGCGTGTGTGCGTGCGTGTGTGTGTGCGTGTGTGTGTGTGCGTGGGAGCGTGCGTGCGTGTGTGAATTTTATACCAATGTTTATGTTTATCCCTAAACATCACTACAAACTAATCTCTTAAGAACGGTAACCAGGCTGCCCTCTGAAGTGGACTATCTATTTCAAATAAATCAAAAACAGAAACATGTACAAACCGCAAATCCTTCGAGATTAGAAGAATTTTACTTGTAGATGCAGTGTCTACCGTAAACCCGCCAGGAAAGATTAACACTGCGAGTAGTGCTTTTTCTACATGTTGTCAATGGAAAAATAAATATGAAATAAATCTATTAAATTATAGCTTATAAAAAATAAAATAAAACCATAAACATATAACCAAACCGATTTAGTTTTTGCTTTCCGTAATCATTTATACAACTTTAAACATAAATGTACGCGTACATTTCGCAGTTAAATTCGAACAAAAATCAGAATTCCCAGCGATTTCTCAATGTTCGTATATATTTTCTCTATACCAAGGAGACATATGTATACTGAATTCCAGTATTAGCAAAATTGTTTTACAAATTTAGCTTTATATGATTTATTTAAACATACATATTTATCGATTAAAAATAGGTTATTTAATATTTAACACCCCAGGGTCAGAATAAATACATGCACTGATACTTATTTAAATGCTTTTGTTTGTTTTTATTTTGAAGATCAATTATAAAGAATACATACATGTCTTATTACAATTTTCAGACGCAAAATGGAGATCTGTTGTCTTTTGCTAACAGTGCTTATTTTCCAACTTGGTGGCTGTAAAGGTAACTATATAGTAATGCTAAGTAAAGCAGTTTTTTTTATAAGACTTATGTATATTTTTATGTTTGTTTTCCTGTTTTAATCGTGGCGTTTTGTAAATATTTGTAAATACACATGATGTTTACAGACAATATAATAAACATATCAAAATTATTGTTATCAGTTAAGCCCCGCTACCGGTATTAAGGGGTGCCTATGAAAGAGGAGTCACTTTGATACGTTGGTTTGTTTGTCGGTCCATCGGCTGGTCGGTCAATCTAGCTGTCCCCTCGTCGGTCAATCTGTCAGCACGTTCGTCTGGTCATGAACCACGTGTCTTTAACGTCGTTATTATACTTTAATGCCAAATATCAAGATACTAAACTTAAGTTTTCAAATTAGGTCTCGCCACTTGTCTAACTTTTAAGTGGAAATAGATTGGTTTTAAATAACTTGGCATAAACGTAAACAAATATCAGTCGGTGTTTCTCGCACAAGAAAAACGTGGTCATCTTCAATATAAACGAAAGGCTCAAAGATAAAAGCTGAAAGCTCAAAGTGTTCACAGATAAAATGCAGCACAATTGTGTGATTATAGGACTTGTCCTCTTTATAGTGTCCTACTTTTTTCGGGTTTTCGAAATATAATGACAAAATATGTAAACCTTAAAAGGACAGTGCATTGTGCAAAAGATTTACGTGGCAACCTTAAAGGTCGTTCTTCATAAACAGTACAACAACAGCTATTGTCAGAGTGGTATGCAGGTGTTGATCACCTCATTAGCCTTCAATGGAAGAGTTTAGCAATTATAACCTAACTGATTTACATATTTCATATTAAAATGAAAATAATGCTCCTATTTATAAAACTAGTTTTCATTTCACCTTAGTGGATGCCTTGACCTGTTTAACATGCGATTATGTCGTGCAGCCGAGGGATTGTGACACTGTCATGACATGTCCTGAATTCGACGATGTAAGTCAGATGAATTTGGAAAAGTTTATTTTTTTTGTCATTGTTTCATTCCGTTTGTGTACACGATCTTGTCTTAAACAGAACGTATGGTTGTCTGTGCATATGTTGAGTTCCCATGAACTCGTTCGTGACGTATGGATAATATTTTCGTAACACTTATCACATCTATCCTTAATGTAGTATCGACAACTAGTTTATGGACAATTTTGTTTCCTTTAAAGTAATATAACATCAGACTTATTTAACAAGTATGCATTTTTAATAATGCATTTGATGTTATTCACCTCCACACACACATACATATATATATTATTACTGCTATATATCCTTTAATCGATTAAAGCATCGAGCATATATCCAAATACATAAATCGAGAGAACCATGGACACAGAGAAATGGAGACAGGCAGTATGCACAGGGATATCTAGAAGGTCAACGATCATGCCCGAGAATAAGATTTATTGAAAATCACATAATAATTAGGAAGCCAAAAACAAGACAAATTGCTAACAAGAACTTGTGCGGTACTAATTCAAAATTTAGAAACATTTTCAAATGTGTAGATTGCAGAAAAGAAAACTTGATTGAAACATTGTGACTTTCAAGTATCATGAAAATGTCTTAATCATGACAGTGCTAGCTTATGTTACCATCAATCTAAGTCTAAAGCCGTGGTTATCCGGAAGTTGTCACATACTGTAGGATCAAGTAACAATCCCAGTGGGAATTCAAAACTAACATTATTTTGAAGTACATAAGCACATTGTAAAAATACAATGTATTGTTATATCCTGGATGATGTGCTATGAATATTAAAGGAAATGCTTACGTACGTGTATGGATATTCGCTAGACGTGTGTTGTCTCGCGAATCGTAGAGAAATCAGCTGTTCAACGGATGTAGACATTCCCTACTACACCCAGAATAAAACCTATTTGTATTGCTCCTGTCTCTCAATGTATTATCTGAACAACGACCCACAATAACCTGTTTACATAGTTTGAGAATGTTACGCCTTTTTGGCCTGGTTGTTGATACTAAAACAATCGGCAACATTATATCAAGAAAGAGAAAACAGACCATATTTTCGCATATTAACTCAGAAATGTTAAACATTGAAGTTAACATCAAAACAAAATAAAATCGTTTATTATTGTAAAGTGTTTTTTTGTTTCATGCATGAAGTTGTAAATGTATCAAGTATTGAGAGTCTTGAATACAGCTTTATATACGTGAACTTATGGTTGATTCTTAGACAATCCTTCCACACAATCATAGATTCGTAAACAACCTTTAAAGACCAAACATGAACAATTTAGCGCACAACTTCACAAGCTGATCCGTATTAGATGAGATGTGCTATAACTAATAGAGCGTTTAAGTGACACATTAATACTGCATATTTGTAATAAGCAACATGCTATATCTCCTACATACCTGTCACAGGATCATTTGTATTTTTGGTGGATATACAAATTACACACATACTATCAAATTGTCGAACATAAACTCGTTATTTTAGTCGCTCTCTTAAAATTGAATCACTCGCTTAAAACATGTCAGAATTAAAAGAGTTTCTCTTCCTCGTTCCATTTATTCCAAGTACGAGACCGATGACAATGCAATTTGATGTGGCATAAACAGGTTTTGTTTTAAGATGTTCTTACTTATATTGTAACAAAAAACAAACGAAAACAAGTACGTTTTATGTGTTTGCTTTGTAATATGGCCTATTGATTTCCATTACAGGTGTGCTATGTTGAAAGGCGAACAAACAGTTTCGGAGAAGAGGGATATTCTCTTGGATGCCTCAAACAGCATGTAATGTATTAATTTCCTTTTAATTGTACAACTGTAGTAATGAATCATAAAGATGTTATTCGTACACATGTAACTGTCAATACGCAAATATAACGTAAAGCGACTTACTCATAGATTTACGTATTCGTAAACAAATCATTTAAGTTTATATTCTTACACATTTCTTAAATTTGGTATTGTCCTAAAACAGTAAAAAAAAAGAAAACAGGTTAAATAAAAATACTGTCTTGACAGAGATCCTTAGATGCAAAATCTAACGCGCTACCACTGCACCAATCGGATTTGCCTCAATAGTATAATTTAGAATTAAGAATTTAGTAGAATTTATGCTCTGTAAGTAATACGTGCATTTTGCTAATATTTTCTTTATCAGGAGTGTTATTGCGTTTGTTTGAAAATAATGTATACATGGTTTTAAGAGTCCATTAAATATGATTTTGAAAATTGTCATTTTGCCAAATCGCGAACAGGTCCCTTAAATGCAAGTATCATAAAATAACAATTTAATACATATCTACAATACAGGACTTTGAAACCTACACCGATGTACGCTAGCAAGGCATTCATGATGGCCGTATATATAACTCACTCTCAACTTGGTCAAGTTACTGTTTTGTTAATATCAAGCGTCTGAATTGTTTATTTGTAAATGGTTATTTATACATTTTTTACAAGTTACGAAGCGCAACATTTTTGCAGATTTAAACAGGTAAATTAGGTGTTCAGCCTATTCTCGTATTAACTACTTCAGATGTTTCACTTGGTAAACAAGTAAAACGATACAATTTGTCATTACTTCAGTCAGTAGTTATCTTGTCTGATCGTCTCAGTCCGCATCATACCAAACATGGCAAAAATTGAATTTCAAATACTTGTTGTATTAAGTATCTTATTTATCATTTCTATATTCAATGCGCTGTTTGTATATTCCTGTATTGTATAGGCAATTTGCAACTTGTCATAAATAAGCGACAAGCGTGGGTATGCGAATTTCTTTCCTGATAATGTTTCTTGAGATTCATTATTAACGCCTTTGTTACTTTATCTTTTGCCCTGTCTTGTTATTTTTTGATCGTGATGAATTGGAGGGTTTAAACATTTCTGTATTTGCTTATGAAAACTTCTTATCGGTTTTAAACATGTTAATACATGTAAGCGAAAAACATGTTTATCTTCATTTATTCTTTCAACGAGTGCTTGTTAATAGTTGCGTCTTGACAAATTAATAAATACATGTTTAGAGATAATTACCATAGCAATAACAGCTAAGGAGTCATGCTTCGTTTTATTTAGTCTTGCAGGAACACTACGTCAGTTTCACACACAAGTCGTTGCTCGCTGTGTTGTTCCAAGGATCTTTGTAACCACGAGGGATGTGGTGAGCCAGGTATAATTATTTATTTATTTCACTTTGAGTTACATCGCATTGGTGTAAAATTGTATCATTTAATTGAAGACTTCTTTTTGTAAAACAATTCAAAATAAACATATGCTACATGTACCTAAGTAGTTTGGTTATATCGGACAATGAGGAGATGACATACAAATTGTGTATGTTGTCGTCTAAAACAAGTATTCAAGGAACAGAGTTGTGCTCTTTGAAGTGTGCATCCAATTAAAATGGGAAATAAAAATAATTAGATATACATATTTAAGACTAAATAAACAATCAAGATACTTAACCATACTCAGTCTGACAAGTAATAATGAGGATGCATTGTACACGTAATGTAAACAATACATGTATTGTTAGGCATTCTTACAAAATCAACAGAAACAGCCATCAGAAACAGAAAAAATATGTTTTCACTTTCAAAACTCTTCTTTTTCAATTTTTCAACAAAACAAATATATTCTGAATTTCATATCGGTTCTGTTATTTCGCGCCTTAACAGTATTCTCAGATTTCGAAAATGTGTGAATGTATCTTTTTACACGATGATTCGATACAGTGTTTCGCGAGTTTTATTTAAAATGCATCATGCTACGTATATATCTGGAGTATACAACTTAACAATTAGAGTCAACATTGTAGAAAAAAAGTAAAAGTTTGCGTAAAATAAAACGACTTCAAAAGGGTATATTACTGCACGTTACAAATTTGATAAAGTATATATTTATTGAGTTAAGGTCTCGATCTGCAAGCTCAATTTAAGGCTAAACATAAAAAAAAACGTTTGATTTAAGCGTCACATGTTCAGAAAGTGTTCAAATAAATCGCGTATTGAACAAAAAAATGCTGTTAAATTTTCTAAAATTATTTTTAACCACGCAGGATTTCCTTCTTCACGTGGACCCATATGTTTCAACTGTCAATCCCCGCTACCAGAAGGACGTTGCCATAGCATTGACATGTGTCGCGTCGGTGAGGTACGTCTCAATCTTCAAATTACATTATCCATAATAAATGAACAACATTACTCATTGATATTTTACTGTTTCGGTGCGTGATTAACTATATTGATTTATTTATTATTTTATATTATAGGTTTGTAGCATATCTGGGAAGTCCAACTATGGAACACTTTTATATAAATCAAGGTGTATTCCTCAAGACGTAAGTACATTACGTTGACTTGTTAAATTCATATGACGTGAGTACAGTCGCTGGATCTATTTAGTAAATTATATTATACTATGTTTGATTATCGCATATATGATGGGATATATCCAATTCAGTAATTGATCTACAGCTTGCCTGAGCCATGCAACTTTATTCTTATTTTGTTTTTATATACCGAAACATCAATGAGAACAAGATCCGATGTTTTAATGGTATGAAATGCATTGTATAATTTATAAAGCTGAATATTTCAAAGGCCTGCGGGGAGCACCACGTTGGTGCCTTGATTGGAAAACGTGATTCTGGAAAGGATTACATCGCTCGATCATATGAACCTCAAGATTGTTATCAATGTTGCTCCGCCGACATATGTAATAGGAACTGTGATAACAATGGTAAAAAAATACTCTTTATAATAAGTCATCCAAGTTATCGAAGGCTCGTGTTGTTGATTTTTTTTTTTTTTAAATACTCTTTCTTCTTTTGTTCTATTTATTTTAGAACACAACTTGAGCCACAGGCGGTGGCTGTGGTTGTGTTTCTTACAAAAAAATGAATACAAATGAAATTATGTATTCTGAGAGTTTAAAGAAACATTAAGGAATAATGAAAGTTGTGCTTATATTATTTTTTCGTTAAAAATTTCAGCACATGATTGCTCAGATTTATTAAGATACATGGGTGTCATCACAAGTGGTGTATACAACATTACAACCCCAATAACCCATACAAAATTACAGGTGTACTGTGACATGGAGACAGCTGGAGGCGGATGGACGGTAATAATTAGCGTTTATACTCTAAATACAGACATAATTTTGCGTTACGTGAAAACAGACAATCTGCATGGACGTTGTTTTCCGGTAAAATAGTTGATCGACTGTCTGTAATTAATATTGTTTTCGGTTTTACCCTAATAGTTTGTTATGCTGTTTTTGTTCCAGATATTTCAAAAAAGATTCGATGGAACTGTCGATTTTCATCGAAATTTTACCGACTATGAAAATGGATTTGGTAATGTAAAAAGCGAACATTGGCTAGGTAAGATTTCCACGGATTGTATCTATGCAAACACCCATTTGATTCAGAAGTCGCTTACATGTTTATGCACACCTTTAAACAAATGATTATTCTATTTGTAATAAAACAAAAAACTGGTCATAATTTCAATGTCAAAATAGCATAAATATAGTAATAAAAGACCTTCAATTGGGTATTTTTTATAACCTCATCCGAGAATAACTACGTACAACACTTGAGATAAGATTCGTCAAACGTTGTTTCAGGACTTCAATTTTTATTTTGTTAATATTTGATATAAACTCAGTCTTTTTTCTGATAATAACAACTTAACAAATTAACACAACCCGAAAGGTTATTTCGACGCAATATATATTTTACTTGAAAACTAATTAATTTATAAGTATAAACAGCTGTATAATTTTATGATTTACACAAAGTGTTTTATACAAGATACGCGGCTTGATTGTTGTGTTAAATCAAGTTCGGGTCAATCTGAATACTGTTTTGAAATTATTCTGCAGAATTTCGGAAGTTCTACACTAAAATAACCATCAACATCGTTGAAAACTTCCCTTTATATCGCTTGAAAACAAAAGAGAGCTTAATATTATACAATTAATAATGACATTTACCTAAAGCGAAGAGTATTAAATATTTTATTTTAACGGTGTTGAAAGCATGTGGCATTCACTATTCTTTGATTTATACAGATTATTTATTTGATCTTTGATTTTTATCATTTGCTATTTATGAACAAAATTGACACCATACTAATATGTTCTGATTAAATGACGACGTGGGTATGCGCGGATTTTTTTTCAAGAATTTATTGAATATAGTTAAATTAATATGAATCCAAATATTTAATTACCTATTTTTCATTGAAAACCCACGTTCTGGAGAAGGGAGGCTTGTTGTTAATTGTTAATTCCTACGAATAAATATATAAATTACACCTCTTTTAAATATAATATATATAAATATGCATCAATTTGCTTCTGTTTAGGACTTAAATACCTGTATGAGCTGACATCAAATGGCATTCACGAATTAAGAATGGACATTGTACGTTCAAATAGAAGAAAGGGACATGACGTATACGACTACTTCAGTGTACAACCCGGATCTAACTACACCCTAAATCTGGGCCAACGTTTAGAGTCTAGTGGTGGTAAGTGAATGCAATGCTACTGACTTGACTAACTGACGCTTAAGCCAATCATCTTTTATTAAAATGTAGTGCTTAGAGGTTCAAGTATTGTATACACATGTGCATCTGAGTTTTGGTTTTGATTCTAAAACGAGAAAGTGGTGATGCTTTTGGATAAATGGACATTAATTGTGTAACAAAAGCTGGGGAGAAGTGTTAACTTTTCGTGGAAGATCCCAGAATCGTCTCTACTTTAATGCTTGCCATAAATCTGTACTATAATAAGGACACAAGATCGTTACACGTGTAAACATGTATAATGAAAACAAGTTATGTGCCCATAGATGGCGGCAATTGTGTACGCTTTGCACCTGGGTTTCCGGGCTGGATCCTTACTCGGTGAAGTGTTATCAATGTTTAATCCAAAGACATCCACTATAATATACTGGTTCTTTCAAAAGAGTCGAGACTCGAGAGTGTCTCTATAAGTCAAAGAATGTTGATGCTATCGGACTACATCATAAGCTACAAACTAGTTTGTCGATATGTGCGTGTTTTGATTATGTCATTTAACAGTAACAGGATCGGCAGCCTATGTTCAGAAGACCGACGTTATCTGAGAATTATATGCATTCAACATTGCGTTAGGTGTTTTTTTCAGTAACACCTGGATGGTTTTCCGATTCGCATGGCTATTCGCCCATTGGGAACGCGTTCAGTACATATGATCATGACGTCGATGGAGCAAATTCTTCTTGTGCAGCATTGTTTGAAGGCGGCTGGTGGTATAATGATTGTTATACTGTCAATCTGAATGGATTGTACCTGCCAGGACAAAATACGACCAGTTCTATGTGTTACGATGATAATATTGGTCTTCTGTCCAGCACAATAATGTTCAAGAAGAAACCATTTACATTTTAAGATTATTGTTCAATAATGTAATTGTTTATCAGGAATGATCCCTTTAAAAAAAGTTATTTGAAAATATTTTAAAAGTATAAATTTTATACTTTGGTAACATACATACACATTTAAAAAGATGTGATTGAATCAAAACGTGTCATATGCTCCTAATGCTCATTTAAGTTTTTTCTTTTGTCATTTTTCTTTTGAGGAATTTGGTATTTCTTTAAAAGGAATATTTTTAGTTGTGCATCATTTAAATATAATATTGGAAAAGTTTTCATCAACATAATCACACGATACAGAAAGTAAAAAGTCAAACTGTATCTATTATTAATATTAATATTGCTTCTTATGTTATGTATAACTGATCGCAATTGCAATGCTTCTCCGTAAACAGTCAGACACTAACCAACATCCATTTGGGGCATTTATCGAGAGCTTTGCAAGTGAGTAGCTAAATTGTTTGCATAAATAAAATAAAATAGTCTGTGTGTTGCCCCTTTGCATCAGGTTATTCATAAATTATGTATCGCATATTTTCTACACAGTTGTGCTGTATGTTAAAACCATCGTGATCGATATTAATAAAGAAACCCCGATATATGAAATATGTCCTTGGTGATCCTCTCCATGCAGTAGATAAGCTAACTAAATGGTAACCCATGTAAAACATTGTTTTAGTTTGCTATGTATTTGGTTTGACAACATCATATTATTTTACCACAATTATATTTGTTTAAACGCTGCTTCTGTATATTTTAGGTTTGTCTCGAGTTATTTTCACTTTTATCTGTAAATCGTGTGTTATTTTAAACAATAAACATATTCAATATGGTTTATAAGAGTTTGATTTCCCACATATATTGGACACAACTGAGATGACGAGTTTAAACAAACATTAAATGATACTTATCTCGAATGTATTTTGAAACGACTCATATATTCCTGGTGCTAGGCCAAAACCGACACGTTTCCCAATATGTGTCAACGTTTTAAATTAAACACAGAATGTTGTGGATATAGAGAATACATGGTTGGTGCCGAGATGGAGAAAGTTAATCCGGTGAGGCTTAGAAAAAGAAAATAGGGCGAGCTTTAGCGAGCCTTATTTTCTTTTTCGGGCCGAACTGGATAAAATTTCTCCATCTCGGCACCAATCATGTATTCTATTTAACCTGCTTCATTTAAAATTATGCCGCTAACACATTCTATCAAAGACAAATGATTAATTAAGCTAACAAAATAATTAGATCTATTCTGGTCAGCTCCGACATGTACACAACATTACTTACGACCGAATTACTACTGATTTTGTCACGTAAAAAATAGTTCCACATTAAACTGGTCCTTTAAATACTTTCCTATTAAAATTATGAGAAGAAATAAAAAAATAATCGAGAATGTGATATTTTTAATTTTGGAAATTGAAAACAATGCGCAACAGCAAAAAAAACAACAACTGATTATTATTTTTTATAAGTTAATTAAAAAAAATATGCAACAGCCAAAACAAAGACTCAATTTTATTTACCTCAACGACAGCTTTATTCCAATTCTTATGACAATAAAGTTACAACTATATGCACTTACATGTTCTGTTCGCAATCCCTCTGTTAAAATGTATTTTAAACCACACTATTTCTTCATGGCGTTTGTATCGAATGCTTACCATTTTGACCTAAAACGCGATTCACGAAATCGTAATCCTGTAGGAGCGAGTTATTTTATTCCTATCGAAATTTTCAAATATGCATGACAAACACACACTCCGAAATACGTTTTGTATTCGTTCAATGCTTTTTAAAAAAATAATTTACTGTTAAAAAAACCACCACGTCCAAATTCTTGTCCCTAAAATCCACAGAGTCTTGCTTAAACTAGATAATTATGTTTCGTCAGAGAATAACGTCACACGAGAAACGTCATAAATTGCGTATTCAAGTGAATGGAAATAAAATACGGAAAGCCGGTTCTGTAATATGTTTTAAAGAAGATGCAAAGTAGGATGATAATGTAATATAAACGATAACATTCAAGATGAGTCTCAATAATGCGTCACCCTTTTGTAGTGTATTGGAAAGGTTACACTCAACTATGTGTCACAGCGTGCGTAGGAATACACTACTTCGTTGACCGGAGATAGGAAAATTTATTTGCCACCCCTTTATTAGGTCAATGTTTGCAACAGAGGCAGGATAAATCCCAATAGTAAGACAGATAGAGTGTTATGTTTCTTTGTATCTTCTTTGCTGCTATTTAAGCATGCTGGCCATTTTAAACATTCTCAATACCTGACAACTGTGCCTTGGAAATGTAACTAGGTAAAGTAAACACGATTTTGCTTCCTTTGTTTGGTTTCAACAGTTTGTTGTAAGGGACTAAACGTGTACCCAATATTAAAAATATCTTATGTCTGATGTGTTGGTGAAACCCAAATAAAATGTTTGCATGACATTCTTAATATGCCATTTAATCTGATCACTTATATAGTTTTGCTATCGACCGTAAATGTATGTGTCGCAGCAATATTCATATTTGTTCTATATCATTCATCGCAAGTTTTACCTTTAGTGAAAAAGGTGTGCTAAAACCTCTCATAACTCTTCAGAGTTGGCCGTGGCGTAGTGGATATGGTGTTCGCCTAGCGACTGGCAGGTCATGATTTCGATCCCTACAGTGGGAGCGTCCTTTAGATCACCCTTACAAGACAACAAGTACTGGTTCTACCCAGGCGACAAATTTGATAGTATTTCAATAAGCCTTTGGCTTTCAATTAAATCGAACTAAAATAAATAAAGTACATTACTTTTCATTAACGACATTTAAATAATATTATAAATTTATCATAATGTTTTTTCTTTTACACGTAAAATGACCGCTATTTGTAATTACCACTATAGAAGAGTGAAAACTGCACATCGCGAGCCTAAATTTGGAATCATCGAACACTTATTGCGTCGTGATAAGTGCTTAAATTGGGAGTGTGAAACTTGTTTATTAGCATACTTTTGGGTTGATAGTGTCAAGACTCTTTCAACTGACCAATCTGGATACTTTCTGTGCTTTCACGTATTGCGTTTTGGAATTTCCAATTAAAATTTAATAAGTTTATAAAGTTGAATGATCACATTTAACTTGATTTTGTACACATACAAATGTATATTTTTGTTAAAAGAAGCACATAATTCACATGAAACATTATTAGTTAAACATTCCAAGAAGCAAACTTGCCATTAAAATGAGGGAAAGTTAATATGATTTAAGGGCATCTCATTTTGATATGTTTAATATACTGGCTTTATGTGTTCCCATTCATAAACCAGATGAATGACTGTCGCCTCATGTGTCTTGGAGTAAATACACATGTTGTTATTTAAAATTTCCATCTTATGTAACACAGATTTTGTTTCGTTAAATTATTGATTGCAATAAGTGTACATATGTGTCTCTGGAGATTTTTATAATAAAACTGTGCATATACTCCCAATCTTTATTATCGAAGATTCCATCCCATTTAATTAGACTTGACGGTTTTTCATGATTTAAGATATATGTGTTATAAACCATTTCATTATTATTGTTTGCTATAACAATTTGATTAAAAAAAAACTCTATTGCATTGACGATCATATACGGAAAATGTGTATAGCGCCCATTGTTTCAACGAATAATAGCCTTTGCTTGTAAAATAGCACGCCGTATAATATACTTTAAAATGTTTCATGTTAAGCTGTGGTTAAACCAGTGTCTATTACCGGTATACATTGTTATCTACCCAATAACGCAAATGAAATGGTCCATCATCTTGAGGCATTTGTCTGACAGGTTTTGTTACGTTAATCCGGTTATACAAATGCATGATCACAGTTTCTCCAGATAAGCGCATAAGGGCAGAATTCTGGTAAAATAGCAATATACAATAAACTGTCCGAAAATGTATTTATAGGCATTTATTGTGGATGAGAATCCGAATGTCCAAAAATTCAGAGTCAAGAAAAATATTTTTTTGTTTCTAAAAACGGGATTGTCCGAAAATTTAGAGTGTACGAAAAAATAAAACAATCACGGTTAGCGAGTCTTTGGATACCTGTTCTTTATTATCGTAAAATTAATTGGGAGTAGATATGTTTCAATACATAAATTTATAGAATACCGCTATGTTTATTGTATGAGAATCGCGTGGATAAATATCATAGCACGAGATTAATATCTTGAAAGTATATGTAAATTACACATGTGCGTGTATGCTAACAAAATTCAAGGCTTTGACAAAATTGAAAGCTATACAGGATTTCCTTCCGGTAAGACCCCCTATCGAATTAAAAATATAAGCAGTGTTTTGTCAGAACTTTAACTGATTCATAATTAAATGCCCTTTTCTTTAAATAACTTCAGTAAGTACAAAAATACCTAATACGATTGCCTTTCATTGTCATGAAACAGCACCAGTTATAATTAATGGCATGCTTATTTGATGAAATGTCTGAGACTGACGTATCCCTTCTAATGGCGACAACATGTAAACCGAGGAGCGCCTGCGACGATTAATTGGTTTATTTACTTGTCAACACTGAATACGTGAGTGTATTACTTTGTTAACCCATGGACACAAACGCGATTAAAACAAAAAATAAAAGCAGAAATAATTACACTATTAAGATAAGAAATTAAGCCATGAGCGCTTTACTTGCTTACTAGTTATAATCATAATTATTTCTAGATGATGCAATTGTTCAACATGATGTTAATCATTTTTAGGTCTTAATATTATTTTGATTAACGCAGTATTATAACTTTGGTCGAATAAGTTATAGATACGTGTGATCTAGTGGTAAAAAATGAATTTGAGAGCTGAGGTTTAATAGCGGGGGCAAAACCTTTGTTCTCATTTTCCTCCTTTACTTTCTTCATCAATCATTACAATCATCAACATCAATAATGAAACACAAATGTCTGTCTGAAATGCCTCACTTGATTCCTAAGGAACACGTTGCGGACTTCTGGCAAAGTGTGTCACAACATGTGCATACAACTAACGTGTGTGAAGTTAGCCTATTTAGCCTATTAAGCATATTTAGACTATTTAGCCTATTTAGTACATAGGTTGAAACATACATCCTATTTAGCCTATTTAACAGCCTTTTCAGCCTATTTAGCCTTTTTAGCAAGTTTAGTAAATAGATTGAAACATACATTCCTATATAGCATATTTAGCCTATTTAACAGCCTGTCCAGCCTATTTAGCAAATGTAGTATCATACATCCTATTTAGCCTATTTAGCAATTTTAGTAAATAGGTTGAAACATACCTCCTATTTAGCCTATTTAGTAGATAGGTTGAAACATATATCCTATTTAGCCTTTTAAGCCTATTTAGCCTATTTAACAGCCTTTTTAGCCTATTTAGCCTATTAAGCAAGTTTAGTAAATAGGTTGAAACATACATCTTATTTAGCCTATTTAGCCTATTTAACAAACTTTTCAGCCTATTTAGCCCATTTAGCAAGTTTAGTACATTCCTATATAGCATATTTAGCCTATTTAACAGCCTGTCCAGCCTATTTAGCAAATATTAGTATCATACATCCTATTTAGCCTATTTAGCAATTTTAGTAAATAGGTTGAAACATCCTCCTATTTAGCCTATTTAACAACCTTTTTAACCTATTTAGCCCATTACGCAAGTTTAGTACATTCCAATATAGCCTATTTAGCCTATTTAACAGCCTGTTTAGCCTATTTAGCAAATGCAAGTATCATACATCCTATTTAGCCTATTTAGAAAGTTAAGTACGTAGGTTGAAATATACATCCTATTAAGCACATATTAGCCTAGTAAGCAGCCATTTGAACCTATTTAGCCTATTTAATAAGAATATTAAATGGGTAGAAACATACGTCCTATTTAGCCTATTTAGCAACCCGTTAAGCCTGTTTAGCCTAATTAGAAAGTATATCAAATAAAACATGAAAAAAAAACATCCCCTTAAGACTTTTTAGTAGCTTATTCAATCTTTTTAGCCTACTTAGCAAGTTTATTACATAGGTTGAAATCTGCATTCTATCTACCCTTTTTAGCGTAATGACGAGCCTATTTAGTCTGTTTAGCCAATGTATTATATAGATTATAAAATACATCATATTTAGAATTTTATAAATTATATTCAGCGAATTTAGCCAAATTTAAAAACGTTTTAAATGTGAGTGGGTATGCACATTTAAGGGTCCCTTTCGGACAAACAAGAGTTATCCCCCGAAGGGACCTAGTGCACGCTGACCGCCCGTCCACTGCCTGTCAGACGCACATAGTTTCGGCCCGGGATTTAAATTAGGGTCGGCGTCACACACAGCCTATCTAGCGTACTATGCATCATTTTATCCAGTGAGTAAGTATGCACCTTTAGAGGCCCCTTTCGGACAAACAAGAGTAATCCGCCGGAAGCGACCTAGTGCACGCTGACCGCCCATGCACTGCCTGTCGGGCGCGCATAGTTTCGGCCCGGGGTTTTAATTAGGGTCGGCGTCACACACAGCCTATTTAGCGTATTACCGGGTATGCGTCATTTTCCAGTAAGCGGGTATGCACCTTTGAGGGCCCCTTTCGGACAAACAAGAGTTATCCCCCGGAAGCGACCTAGTGCACGCTGACCGCCCGTGCACTGCCTACCTAGTGCACATAGTTTCGGCCCGGGGTTTTATTTAGGGTCGGCGTCACACACAGCCTATGTAGCGTATTATGTGTAACTTCTATTGAGTGGGTATGCACCTTTAAGGGCCCCTTTCGGACAAACAAGAGTTATCCCCCGGAAGCGACCTAGTGCACGCTGACCGCCCGTGCACTGCCTACCTAGTGCACATAGTTTCGGCCCGTTTTTATTTAGGGTCGGCGTCACA
>VMBQ01001035.1:0-139678 GCA_007657795.1 Dreissena rostriformis | reverse complement strand
CCTTATAATATGAAGAAACAGATCTATCAAACATTTTAGCGAATAATGTTTCATGAACAATATTATTCTTCAACTTTTAAATATCAATCTTATTGAACGCTAATTCAACTCTCCTGTCTCCAGTCGAATCCCACATTTGAAGATTTTTTTTTCGATCAACTGGAATGTGTTTATGCACAAACATTACAGCGATGCCATTAAGCCATTCCTCTTTCATAGTAGAACGTGTCCACGTTTTAAGCCTTCGCAATGCGCTAAAACTCCGCTCACATGTACAAGAACCAATACAAAATATTATTTCTTAAGTTAACATCAAATCAGCTTCCGCAAACTTGCTGTTGTAGTTCAAACAAGTTCACCGTGAAAAAATTCGTGGACGATTTGTTTTTCCATTTAGAGCTTGAAAGCACAATAGGGCTCTTTAAAGAAATATTTAAATGCATTAAATCAAACTCGTTTTCAATCATAAACACATATAAAAAGGATCATTGATGGAATTTACTTAAACACGGACCTACTGGGATTCGAACCAACAATATAATAGTGAGCAATGGATCCAGAGTCTGACGCCTTACCGATTGCGTCACAGGGGCATATTGCTTATCATGAGGAGTACAAATATTTAACTTAAATCAGTAAAGTTTTTGGCCATTTTTTCAATTTTCTTGTGTAACATTTTGTTTTAGCACTGCGTCATCATTTTCTGTCAGTTGACATTTCTATCATCAACGTTCTATCATCAACTTCATTGACTATTAAAAAGAAAAGACTTGAACTTTATATCAAAAAAGTTTAATACGCGGGATATCATAATTTGAAAATTCGAATGTAAACAAAGATTCTTACCACCTGAAACGGTCCCGGATTAAACTAGACGCCAGCCATAAAGAGGAGAATTCCAATAAAGGCGAAAACGCCAACCACCCGAAGTGTGTCTAGGTCCAAAATAGACCCAGACCTGGCCGTAAAACACCCGATCCTCGCTCGGTACGTTCCGATGTCCACAATGATTGTAACATCGAAGTGTACAGTGCGACGCTTTGTTTAATATACGGATTTTCCTAATCATTTTGCTGAGCCATTTGGCATCAATTGAAGTTATTAAAATGAAATAATTATCTGCCTCAACATGAACCAATTGTACTCAATGATAATATTTGTTTGTGAATATCAAAGTGCATTAAATTCATTAAATTGCATCAATTTCATAAAATAAAGATTTTATTCTTAGACATTAATTTTCCTTTTTTTCCTTGTTATCTCAACATTGCTCTGCAAATTTTAGCCGAGGCAACTGCCTCGGTGTGCCTCAGCGTGGCTACGGCGCTGAGTTTATATTCGTACACATTTCTTAAATTTGGTATTGTCCTAAAACAGTAAAAAGAAAAAAAACAGGTTAAATACAAATACTGTCTTGACAGAGATCCTTAGATGCAAAATCTAACGCGCTACCACTGCACCAATCGGATTTGTCTCAATAGTATAATTTAGAATTTAGTAGAATTTATGCTTTGTAAGTAATAAGTGCATTTTGCTAATATTTTCTTTATCATGAGTGTTATTGCGTTTGTTTGAAAATAATGTATACATGGTTTTAAGAGTCCATTAAATATGATTTTGAAAATTGTCATTTTGCCAAACCGCGAACAGGTCGCAAGTATCATAAAATAACAATTTAATACACATCTACAATACAGGACTTTGAAAACTACACCGATGTACGCTAGCAAGGCAGTCATGATGGTTTTATATATATCTGACACTAAACTTGGTCAAGCTACTGTTTTGTTTATTTCAAGCTTCTGAATTGTTTACTTGTAAATGATTATTTATACCTTTTTTAAAAGCTACGAAGCGCAACATTTTTGCAGATGTAAACAGGTAAATTAGGTGTTAAGCCGATTCTCGTATTAACTACTCCAGATAATGCACTTGGTAAACAAGAAAAACGATACAATTTGTCATTACTTCAGTAAGTAGTTTTCTGTTCTGATCGTCTCAGTCCGCATCATACCAAACATTGCAAAAATTGAATTTCGAATTATTGTTGTATTTAGTATCTTATTTATCATTTTCATATTCAATGAGCTGTTTGTATCTTGCTGTATTGTATAGGCAATTTGCAACTTGTCATAAATAAACGACAAGCGTGGGTATGCAAATTCCTTTTCTGATAATGTTTCTTGAGATTTATTATTGCAATACAATGGTTGGCCCTTGTTTCTTTATGTTTTGCCCAGTTTTGTTAGTTTTTGATATAGATGAATTGGATGTATTTGCTTATAAAAACCTCTAATCGGTATTAAACATTTTAATACATATAAGCGAACAACATGTTTATCTTCATTTATTTTTTCAACGAGTGCTTGTTAAAAGTTGCGTCTGACTAATGAATACATACATGTTTAGAGATAATTACCATAGCAATAACAGCTAAGGAGTCATGCTTTGTTTTATTTAGTCTTGCAGGAACACTACATCCGTTTCACACATAAGTCGTTGCTCGCTGTGTTGTTCCAAGGATCTTTGTAACCACGAGGGCTGTGGTGAGCCAGGTATCAGTATTTATTTATTTCACTTTGAGTTGCATCGCATCGGTGTAAAATTGTATAATATAATTATTTTTGTAAAACAATTCAACATAAACATAGCCTACCTAAGTAGTATGGTTATATCGGACAATAAGGAGATGACATACACATTGTATTTTGTTTTGTTAAACAAGTATTCAATGAACAGGACACTTGACCATACTCAGTCTGACAAGTTATAATGAGGCTGCATTGTACACGTAATGTAAAAAAATACAGAAGGAACAGAAAAAGTCCTGTTTTCGCTTTAAAACTCTTCTTTTTTTAATTGTTCAATTAAACAAATTTATACTAGATTTCATATCGGTAGTGTTTTTTTCGCTCCTATATAATTACATAATTATCCGATTTCGAAAATGTGTTAACATATCTCTTTAAATGTTGATTCGATACACTGTTTCGCGAGTTTCATTAAAAAAAAACAACATGCTACTTATAAATCTGGAGTTTACAACTTAACAATTAGAGTCAACATTGTAGAAAAATGTGTAAAAGCTTGCGATAAATTAAACGCCTTCAAAAAGGTATATTACTGCACGTAACAAATATGGAAGGTATATTTATTGATCAGAGTTAATTTTTCGATCTGCAAGCTCAATTAAAGGCTTAACATTAAAAGGCTTAATATGAGCGTCACGTGTTGAGATATTGTTCAAATAAATCGCGTTATGAAAAAAAACGCTGTTAAATTATCTAAAAATATGTTTGACCATGCAGGATTTCCTTCTGCACGTGGACCCATATGTTACAACTGTCAATCCCCGCTACCAGAAGGACGCTGCCATAGCATTGACATGTGTCTCGTCGGTGAGATACGTTTCAATCTTCAAATTTATGTAAGTTCTGATTTATAAGTGTGTCGATCAACGTGACATTTGGTGATAGGTTATTTCCGAATGTCGCCGCAGCTCAAATTACTAAGTGTTATTTATACTAAAGCCCATTATCCATCATAAATGAGCAACATTACTCATTGATATTTTACTGTTTTGGGGAGTGATTAACAATACAAATTTATTTATCATTAACTGTTATAGGTTTGTAGCATATCTGGAAAGTCCAACTATGGAACACTTTTATATAAATCAAGGTGTATTCCTCAAGACGTAAGTACAATACGTTGACTTGTTTAATTCATATGACGTGAGTACAGTCGCTGAATCTATTAAGTAAAGTATATTATAATTTGTTTTTTTTCTCGCAATTCTTGAGGACAAATATCAATATTTTGACACAACAGTCGTTATAGCTCCATTACGTTAGTACGTTGAAGCGGTTACTAATTGTATACTTAAAGATCAACAACACGCATCCTGTTTATATGTCAAATTATATGTGGTGGTATATATCCACTTTTAAGTTACTGCTCTAAAGGTCGCCTGTCCCATGCAACTATATTCTTAATTTTCTTTATAAAAATACAGAATCATCAATGAGAACAAGATCCAATGTTTCAATGGTATGAAATGCATAAGATAATTTATAAAGTTGTATATTTTAAAGGTCTGCGGGGAGCACCACGTAGGTGCCTTGATTGGAAAACGTGCTTCTGGAAAGGATTCCATCGCTCGATCATATGAACCTCAAGATTGTTATCAATGTTGCCCCTCTGACATATGTAACAGGAACTGTTATAACAATGGTAAAACAATACTCTATAATTAATTATCCAAGTTATCGAACGCTCGCGTTGTTGAGTTTTTTTTTAATTCACTGTTTTTTCTTTTGTTCTGTTTATTTCAGAAAACAATTTTAGCTACAGGCGGTGGTGGTATTTCTAACAAAATAAAAATACAAACGAAATCACGTATTCTGACAGTTTAAAGAAAAAATGAGGAAAGATTAACGATGTGCTTATATTATTGTTTTGTAAATGGTTTCAGCACATGATTGCTCAGATTTATTAAGATACTCGGGTCTCATGACAAGTGGGATATACAACATTACAACCCCAATCACCCGTACGAAGACACAAGTGTATTGTGACATGGAAACGGATGGAGGTGGATGGACGGTAATAATATACGTTTAACTCAAAATACATACATAATTTTGTCTTATGTGGAACCAATCAAACTGCATGGGCTTTCTTTTTCAGTTAAATAGTTGATCTTATGTCTGTGTAAATGTGTTTTCGAATATACCATTATAGGATGGCGTTTTGTATTTAATTTTGTTTACAGATATTTCAAAAACGATTTGATGGAAGCGTCGATTTTTATCGATCGTTTTACGACTATGAAAATGGATTTGGTAATGTAAATAGCGAACATTGGCTAGGTAAGACTTCCACGGGTTATATCTTTGCGTACGCATATTTGATTTAGAAGTCGCGTGCACGTGTATGCACAATGTTTTAACTAATGATTATTTTATTTATAATAAAACTGAAAATGTGTCATTATTTCAAGGTCAAAACTACAAAAATAGAGTAATAAAACACCTCAAATAGAGTGTCCGAGAATAACGACCAATGGGATAAAGTTTATCAAACATTGTTGCAGGACGTTATTTTTTTTTAATTACTTTGTTTATATAAGACTAGTTTTGTTTTGATAAAGAACTTAACACATAAACGAAACCAGAAAGGTCATTTAGAACCTGACATATTGTATTTGAAAAATAATGAATTAGTATAAACAGCTGGAAATTGTATATATTATATCAATATTTGTAACAATTACTGTTTCAATCGAAGCTTTCCGAATTTTAACGAGAACAAAAAAGGGTTTAATGCCATTATGGGTTATACTCACATACTTAAAGACGAAGCTAAACGTTTTGAAAAAGTTATGAAGAAAAATCCCGGTCTGGAGAATAAATGCGTGCTATAAAGTGTGATTTTCTACGCATCTGTACACCTGGCAATAGGTTATTCGACGAAATACTACAACATATAGGCACTTTTATGTATAAATCATTCTTTTGAAACGAACGAGTTATACAATGTGTTACGACTATAACGAATTAAGTGGTTTAAACTAGCACACACACTCAACAAGGTTGCAGTTCCAGNATATATATATATATATATATATATTAAAAAAAGAAGTGATGATCTTGCATATTGTTATTAATAATTAACCGATTGATTTCTCTCTAATTACAATTACCTGCCTCAATTGTGGTGTCTTGTTAAAATATATATTGACTATTTTATCTTTCGCGTGAAATGAATTACAATACCTTTAGATATAAACATGCATTCATTTGTTTCTGTTTAGGACTTAAATCCGTGTATGAGCTGACATCAACTGGCGTTCACCAATTGAGAATGGACATTAAACGTGTAAATGGAAGTAAAAGCATGACGTATACGACAACTTCAGTTTACAACCCGGATCAACTACACCCTGAGTCTAGGCGAACGTGTTGAGTCTAGTGGTGGTAAGTAAATTAACTGCGACTGACGTTTATAATAGACTTTTCAACATCTGTCAATGATATGTGCATTCATTGACTATCAGCTAATCATCTGTCACGTAAATCTCGTGTTTAGTGGTTTGAATATTGTACTTAAATATAAGTGTTTGGTTTGATTTTGAAACGAGCACCTGGTGATGCTTTTGTATGAATGGACATAATAATTGTGTCACAATAGCTAAAGTTAGAGTTAAAACGTTTGGTATTAATCCCAGGAGGAATGGCATATCCCAGATCCGTCTTAAAGTAATGTTTGATAAACTGTGCAATAAATAGGACAAGGTGATGGTCCCAGGTGTAAACATGTACATTCAAAACAAATGCTAATCACATAGATGGCCGCACTGGTGTACGCATTGGAACAGGTACACTATACTTGTTCCTTCAAAGGAAAAAGAGTCGCGAGTGTCTATATAAGTCCAAGGCTTTGATGCAATCAGGCGTCATATATATGTTAAAACTATAATGGATGGATAATCATTTATGTTGGCGAGTTCATCGATATGTTATGTCATTATGCAGCCAAATGATCGACAGTCCATGTTTAGAAGACTGACATTATCCAAGAATAATATGTCTGCATTACGTTATATGTTCTTGCTTTTTCAGTAACAAGTGGATGGTTAGACGCGGAGTTACCTTATTCGCCGGTTCGCATGGCGTTCAGTACATACGATCATGACGTCGATAGATCCGATTCTGCTTCTTGTGCAGCACTGGAAAAGGTGGCTGGTGGTATAATGCGTGTTATACTGTCAATCCGAATGGCTTGTACCTACCAGGACAACATGATAGCAGTTCGATGTGTTACGACGAAATTGTTGGTCTCCTTTCAAGCACAATAATGTTTAGGAAGAAACAATAATTAAAACATTTCAAGATGGAATCGTTTAACAGGAATACTCGTGCAGAAAACATTTGTATTTTCACCATACAATGTTGATATCTTGGTAAAAAAGCGTGATTGTTTTACAACGTGTCAAATGCTCCTAATACATTTGTGACTGTCTTTTTCTTTGTTCTTTTGCGATCTTTGGTATTTCTAAACAAATAAATATATTTTTATTTCTCATTGTTTCATATGTATATCATATTTGAGAAGGTCATCATCCAAATAGTCAGGCAATAAAGGAAGTAAAAGGTCAAATTGTTATTATTATTGTTATTAATCTTGTCTTTGACGTTATTAATTACTTATCGCAATGTCGTGTTATTCTGTCCTTAAAGTATATGCACAACGATTGCAAACGTAAACGTACCCAATAACTCTTAAACTCCGATCGTTGTGAGAGATACATTGATAGAAGCTGGGAGAATTTTGACCGCTGCAGGAAAAGTCAAAATTACAAACATGTGTGCAAGTGACATGTATCAAACACTGATCCTGATGGACAATTATCATTGAAAAAAGTCACAATGTTCAGCTAGGAAAGTTAAACTCATCAATGTGCAATGCGGATGAATCTTGGATAAAAGTAGTCTAAGTGGAAGTATGGCTAGGTACTGCCAGCGATAAGGATGTAAAACCAGAAAAGTACAAGGACATTTAATGAAGGCTCACTTGTTAAACTATTCTAGGATGTTTGTAATAAACTCATTCATGTTTATCGGTATCGTATTGAGCCTGTCAGACATGCATTCTACCCTTTAACTAACCTGATAATCAGGTTATTTATTAAAGAATGACGATGCCAATTTGTTACGCATACTTTAAAGGTTATCTTTTATGTGATGTTTAAGATGCAATTTGTAAGGCAACAACGTTTGTTTTGTATGAATGAAATAAATATAAACAATTATAGGGTTAAAATAAAATCTAAAGTTTTCATATCCTACACATGCTGCAATAGTTCCAGATTCTACGTATATGCATTCACTTTTTTATTTGTAATCCTCTGAAGACACCGTTAACCATATTTCATGTAACATACCTTATGTTTTACAATAAATATTAGCATCAATTAAAAGTTATTGGTTTGACAAAACACACGGATCCAATGTGATTGGATTTGATTGCCGTAAAACTATTGTCTGATGACTAGGTATAATTTTGAAACAACCATAACGCTTAACTCAGTTCATTCAATCCAAAAACGGTCACACCTTCAGAAAGGAAGACGCGTCTTAATTACATGCTGATTAACAAAATAGCGGAAAGAGACATTAACTCATCGAACATTAACCTTCGGGAACTGCTGATATACGGTGTTTCTCAGACTATTTTTTCCCCCTTTGTGCAAACAACTTTCACGCGTCATGTGCATATTGTATATTAAATGTTTTACTACAGAAAACATGTTTTATCAATAAAAAGGAGAAATTAAGCGAAAAGGATAAACTTCACATATAAAGTTGTGTAAACTAATAACTGACGATAAATTAATTGACTACACAAATCCATTTCTGCGCAAATTGACCAAACCCACGAAAGACATTTAAAGTGAGCGTTTGCAAAATAGAAATGTCCCAGGCGTTAAAATCTAGATCAAAACATGTTAATGGAACAAGAAGAAGGACAGAGATAATAAATATGTACTAGCTGTCCGTAGGAAATACCTGTTTGTTCAATAGCGTTCTCATGTTTCTGTTTGAGTTCAGTGATCTTTACGAAATTCCCTTTCATAAACATTGTCATGTGTAAGTATTTCGATTAAAATATAATCAGTTATTTTTCCAGTGGTTTCCCTTTATAAAAACAGTACTGAAATTATTCGTATTTACAGCATATACACAATACATCGCGGAAGGACTTTTATGCCTATGCGATATAAAACTTTGTTCTGAATACCATTATGTTGATGTTGATGTATAAATATGTCTATAAACAGCACATATATATAGTGAAAATTATGCTTTCATGAGGAATTGCGTTGATTCTACGTATTTCATTCATACGTTATTGTTTGGCCAACTACACTCTTTTAACGTTTTGTCTATAATTCATTCCCATTCCCACCTTGTGAATATTTCATGCACGCTAATCCATTTAAACAAAAACGCTGATTATATTATTTGAATTCTTCGCAATGATTTATAACACAATTTCGTCTATCTATATTTATCTCACATAACAAAATAAACGTAATATGCACACCAGTCTAAATTAAATAAAGTTCGAGGCGACTGCGTCGTTCAAATGGAAGTTGCATAAACAATAACACTATCAGAATTTTATTGAAAATAATACATGAAAGATATATCAATAACGACAAGACACTTTATTGATATATACGTAAAATAAATATAATCGAAGATGATTAATATCATCCATTTTCCATTGACACGATTCCCACTTTCCTAACATGCCAAAATCGCAAAATGAACGAGATTAAGGGCTCCTAGATTATATCAGGATAATCAACAATGATAGAAAAGTTCATATCGGTGAAATGAGCCTAAAATAGCGTCTGCTTATTAATTAAAGACGTTTGTGTCGTTAGTTTTTTTTAAGCATATAAATAGTCTAATATTGATCTGTTAAACAACAACAACAACAACAACAACAACAACTGACAACTGTTAAAAAGTACTTACAGATGTTAGACTGCGTATTAATGTATATTTAGTTTTTCGTTCTTTATTCTATATTTAAAGATAACATAAACAATTTAATAAAATCTATAAATTGATGAACACCATTTTACATGTACAACATAAATGCTCGTATGAAAAATAGTTATTTGATATAAGTGTTAACAATGTGGCTTATAGTAGTTGAACATCTGATATTGAAAGTCTGAGAGTACTCTCGGAAAATGAACGGGCTATTTTAATATCATAAGACCAGATAAAAACAATAAGTATACAGGAATACAAAATCACACTTTACAACGTATGCAACCAGTGAATATAAATGCGTTTGATCCCATCAACATTGAACGAATAAACAGTTTTAGAACAGATATGCAATATACGTGTTTACACATTGAATTAGATACACACATGAAAGCAATTCTAGAATAAGTGCTGTAGCAAAATCAATTAAATGGACCGTTTATATTTTCATATTGTGGCAAACAGGAAGGCAACGACGGGCATGACTCGCTTGGAGGATTGTTTACTATGAGCGGGATTTATTTAATATGCTGCCAATTTCCGGTAAATGCAGTATTACAGAAATAAAAACTTCGCAGAACAACATATCGGTATATTATTGCCCCTGTGACCGTAGGAGCACTTTCGCTGGATGTTGTACTTTCAAGCGAAATACTCTAATAGACGTAATTTGTAGAGACAAGTATTGGCAACCTATTGCAGTTTTTATTTTGTTTTAGTCTACAATACATGTGTTTTATTGTGTAATAGTACATAACATATACATGACATAACATCCATGGTAAGATGTTATACACAATATAAATATAAGAAATAGTTTTAATTTTCTTCGGAAATAGTAAATGGAAAAAAAACACTTCAACTTGACATGGATATTACGACAACCTATCATTCTCTTAGTGAGTCTTTTAATAATCATATGAAATAAACGACGAAGGATAAGCTTGTTAGTTTTGTTTTTTTAATTAAGATTAACTCAGATTTTTTTACCATGTTAATGGTTATTACACGTATGCAATTCCTTACTCTATTGATAAAATCCGTAAGTAACATAGTTCTGGATTCGACAATCTTATAATGTATCACCAATTTCCTTTTACAAGGATTATTTAAATTTGCAGGCATCGTTCAGAGGATGTAGCAAACGCGCACTCGCAATAGCTAGTGATGCCTAGATTATACTATTTAATTTTAGTTATAAAACAGAAATCATAGGTCATTCTTTTATGTAGCAAAACATTTTATTCATTGATGAAACGAACATACATGGGTGATTTAAGGTACACTAGCTTGTATAATTAATATATTCTATATAAATTATATCGAAGTATACATTGTTTCAATACATTTATACAAAATACAAGCCAAAATATATATCCAAGAGGCATATTCAAAATCAATAAAACATTCATAGTCATGGTAATTAAAAAACGAATATAATCATTGTACCGAATAATCTATGCGCATAACAGTTCCAGCCATATTATGTTCATACTTGAGTGCAAGATCACACAATTTCGTTCTTGATTTTAGTCATTTTTATGTTGGTCATTGAGAGGCTTGCTTGTTTAACCTTTTGACTAAAGCTGCGTCTCCTGTACGAAAAATGAAATAACAAATTATTTAAAGAGTACGTTTCTATTTTCGCTGTCACTAACAGTTAAAAGAATAATGAAACGCCAGAAATAATATGAGAAGAGACAATCTTGTTACCCTCCACTACTAAGTATTTTACAATACAATACAGGGAACACATACAACTTCACATTAAACATGATTAAAGCAGGATCAAGTAGACACGGACACAATAAATACTATAAATAAGTGAACATTTAAGTTAAAGAAACCTCCATATGTGTGCGATAGAGGTAATACAACTTTATGGGAGGAATGGGATGGTATTTAACTGTATTATTTCCATCCATGTTGCGTTTTTATTGTTAAGTGCGGTCCGTGTGATCTAAAAACGTCCACTTTGTTTTATTGTGTTCGCATGCCGGAAATCTCTAATGAGGATATTTTAATTATATTATGGGAGTTAAGTTAAATGACTTAAAAGTGTTTATAATAACATCTCTAGACGCAACCAGTAATTAAGGTTGTGCTAGTACTTACTTTCTCCATTAAACAACGATGCTTATGTGTGCAAATAAAGTAAAAAAAATCTTGGACTAAAGAATTTTCTTTATTTTCAAGTCTAATAATTGCTTAAGAATTGTTGGTGAATACGGGCCCTGCAAGTCATTGTCTAAATTTTTTTCCTTTAATGTCCACATTGCTAATTTATCTAGACGTATAAATGTTAAATTTTAATCACAGTCATCTTTAGTTAGCCATCGTTTTAAATGAACATGAATAATGTATTTAATATAATTAGCAATAGCGTTTGCCAGAGTATTTATTTCAATTACTGTTGACGAAACATAATACATCTTTATACTTAATATCATGCAAAGATATGTTTTCTGTTCAAGTTTTTACGAATTAAAAAAGTGTATTTCATTAGTCACGATACTTACAATGACACCATTTGTTAGGCTTGGAGAATATGATAATCCTACATAACATCTTTTATTTGAAACATGTGATGGGTACATTGTATAATAAAATTGGAGCATATAACAGATGAACATGTTTTCTAAGTCTGTTTTTGCTAGTTTGTGTGAGCCTTTACACTAAGATTATCACCGAATGACTTTTTCAGGTCAGACAGCAATATAATCGAACTGAATTGACACAAAATGAACATCACACTATTGTCTGTAATGATATTATGTAACTTTTATATATTTGTGAACATTTTATAAATATGATTTGAATTTAAATATTTAATTCGTATTTAACAAAAGCTCTTTAACTATGTATCAGTTTACAATATATTTGTCATAAAAATTCCTTAATAGACAATGAAGGTCAGAGCAGAATAAAAACACGTATAGTGGATGTCTATATTATCTTTACTGACTCACTTTTATCGAAGCTATGTTTATTGGTCTTGTAAATTCACTTTATATGTTATTCCATTAACATTAATGATATCGAAAGGTAAGAACGCGGTTGGTATGCCTGTCTGGAAATGTATTTATTTGACATTTAATTGGATATTGAGGCTGATTATTAATGTCTTATAATATATTTTGAGTTTAGTTGTCTGTATTTGAATACAATCGGACACATGCGGCTTATAATGACCACTTACGTTAATTAAGGATAAATATACACACTGATCAGGATGTGGTCAAGAGCTTAGATGGTGGCATTGGCAACTTATAATACCGATTTCTCTCTTCTAGGCTATTTTCGTAAATACAACGACCTATTATTAATATAAAAGGCAGACATTCGAAGTTGTATACATGTATTTATATTTCCTTGTTCTTTTGTTTGTTACGAAAAGATTGTGCGACGATTAACTAATCTGAAAACATCGTTAACAAAAATATTTGTATTACTATAAGGCAATATTAGAAAACAATGTGTTTACTTAGTTCCCCAGGTTCTGGCTGCATGTTAATTGGTTTTGTAACATGGAACGTAAATCAAACAGACTTATAAGGAATGTGTGTCGACTAATGCTCTGACGAAACGGAGTTTTAAGATTGGTACAAAATGGTATTTTTCGTTTAAAGGAAGACTCTTCTTGACGAAAATCCAGTTGAGGCGGAAAATGTCGTCCCTGATTAGCCAGTGCGGACTGCACAGACTCATCTGGGACGACACTCTATGCACATGCATTCAACCTCCTTTTCACAGAGCGAGACTAATTTTTATTTTTATATTAAATTTAAACGTTACTAATATTGTATAATTGTAGTCATGTATTCAATATTATATTTCATAATTTCCAATTATGATTTATAAATTAAATTTAACATGTTTAAAAGGGGATTCACATGCCAGTTTTTAGGAATGAACGAATTGAATGTGTCAATAAATGTATAATATCAGGGTGAAGTAAGTACATCAGATTTTATAATATGCATATCACACGTTGTCTGTTAACGTATTTGTCGATCAATAATCATTAATTTGAACAATCTTACTATACAGTTAACATAATGTATAGTTATATATTACATCATTCATACAACATGTATGCATAACTGTATTATTCATGGACTTACAATTCGAGTATGGTTTTTTAAATGTCACAACTTAACAAAACATTATAAATACAAATACATTCTGGTTTAAGCTTTGGTCAATCGAGCACATTAAAATAATATTCATGATAAAACCGCTCTTTATGAATTCGTTTGCATTAAAACATATATGTCTTTTCGCTTTTGTTTACATATTTTGCATATTAAATATAAAGTACTCAAAATAAAACTTTTAAATGAATTATTAGTGTGGCAAAATCAATTGAATTCTACTTTTCTTTATTGTGATAAACAGGAAGACGACGGCAGGCAGGAACCGCTTTGAAGTTTTTATTTTACTGTCATTGACTTTTTTTTAAATATGATAATAATTTCAGTTTAATGCAATATCACACATATAAAAACAACATAGAACGCCGTATTCAAATTAATATTATATTCTTTGCCTTTAAAAGATCTTTCGTTGAGTGTATTCCTTGATATTTAAATGGGAATGTTAAGTACGAGGAACAAAGTATTCATTTTGATTTCGTCTTCATTGCTAGCATAATTATTGTATTGTTAAAGCAGTTTCGTCCATTTCTTTTATTCAACCGGCACCAATGATGTTGCGCAAAGCCAGGTTTTGGACTCTTTGCAGAGACTTCTCTTGGGCATGGGAAGCCGTCATTCACGTATTCCACGTGAAGTATTATAATGTCATTGTCTTCATTGTTTATATTATTCCCACTGTGATATTTCCAGCTTCCTCATGATGTTAAGTTTCCTTCGGAATGTTCCGGTTCCGAATGAATAATATGTATGAGTATTCATTCACCACAGAAACGTCTCTGCTAGGAGTATTTCTCAATAAAACGCCAGCACATTGATTACAATGTTCAACAAGAAAGGCATATATGCAAAGTATCAAATGGGCGCGCGTGAACGTATCTAAATAATGAATTATTCATTACAATAATTCACCATTTGTGTTACTCTCTTTATCATTTACACTATAACATACCTATAAATATTTATCATGTCAAGTAAGAATTTGTTTTCGTTCATTCATTTCTTCATTTTAAAAATATGCCAAGGAAAGATGCAACCAAACATAAGTACTTACGCCCTGATTAAAATGAATAAATGATCACAAGGTAACCGTAGTAAAATACCGATTAAAATCAGAATTTCATTGTGTTCAGTAATTTAAAAAAAGTTGATTTCCATTTCATAAAAATTAAGAAGTTTGACACATTGAGCTACTTTAGAGTCCAGAACAGTACTCAAGCATTTTTAATGATGGCCTAATATTCTAACGTATTGCCTTTAAGAAATTAGCTGGACAACCAAATGAAACTAAATGTATAACAAGAAACATGCACTGGGCGTAGATATAAAATCTTTTATTTTTCAGCTAAAATTCTTTCATTCAAATATTCTTTGTTTGAATTGTAAATTGAATCTATCAGGTCGATACCAATGCTGCACTTCAAGTAAGATCTAGCATTTTTTTATTGTTATATTGAATCCGGATAAGTAAATGTAAACTTTTTTTATTATAACATCTTTATTTTGTAAAAGAAATATTATTTTCATAAATAAAAACTATTCATGCTTTCTTAATATGTTGATCAGAATTTTGTTCTTCCGATTAGAAAATGTTCTGTACTATTTGCAATTTATAAAACATGTCAATGGAAATTATAGGAAGAATTGTACAAGCGCATTTATATTTGAGTTTAATATATACTTATCTATATCATATGTACAAAACATAACTATGCCTCTTTTATTTGTCCGTTTATCTAGGCCAAGCAACTTCCTTCGGCACTTGGGAAAGTTCCATGTATCTGTGTTTCATTACACTGACTTATATACTTGTGATCATAGTAACACGTTTCGGTAACGTAACACTAACTGTCACCAATGTTTGAGCACGGCAAGTAAATGGACAGCAGATTTTATGTTAGTCTACAATGTTTTCTCATTTGAATTAATGAAAGGTTTGGAAACGCTTTGTCTGCACTGGCTTTTGATAAAATTTCTTTTGTTGCATCAATAATGTAAACTTAAATATTTCCAAGTTATCGCGATAACAAATGTCTAAGCTAACTCTATGGCCTGACAAAAGCTAACACTTAAAGATATTGTGTAAATGCTGGTCTATATAAAATATTGTGATGGCACTAGTATGTCGAAGACACGCAAACCAAAGTACAATACAATGCAGTTTGCACAGTAACTTCTGAACTAAAATGTGTAGAGACTGTGAGTACGCAATTTATACTAGTAATATTAGAAGCTGCACATTAACGTTAAGCACTTTCATTCATTAATTATAACGACTGAATTTTCAATAGAAGGGTTTCAGATCTATAACCATGGTCATTAACACTTATATGTCTCAATGATTTTATGGTTCAAACATTTTTCAAAAAGAAAAAAAAAACTATTGTTTTATAGAATAAAGAAACTAAACAGTAAAACAATACTCGAGGACTGTATTATTGCCGTGACATCGTCTTCTTCAAAATCCGAGTATTGTCTCAAGCAAATAAAAGTAACACCGTCCAGGATTTCAGCGCCCTTTCGACTAGGCTGAATTACCTACTGTAGTCCGAATAATCCTTAAACATATCTTACCCAATGTACGTCTTCAACAAATTATAAATGTGCCACCAAAGTTTGATGTAAAACCCTTCAAAACAGACACGATTTTAGTGTATAATGTGTAAATGGTACCATGGGAAGATATTGTGCTCAAGTGATGGATATGCCATCAAAATTTTAGTTCATGGAAGAATCAAAAGCACATCTATTTAAAAAGAGGCAGATCCAATTCTTAAGTTATAGAAATTATCGAACACAAACAGGTGTTTGTTGCAAATAATTTAAGCAAAATAAATAAATCATGTAATTTCTCATTTAAAAATTGGCCTAACAAACCTCTTTAATGCAATGAAATATAATTCATATATCGTTGTTAAATTAGTGTTGCGGACATGCTCTTGATTGAAGGCCGGTAAACAAACTAATCCTATTGCGATTGCAGCCAACCGAGTCCGGGAGCATACTTTTTTTTAATATAGATATCGATAAAATGATTATACGATTGATTGATTAAATGTTAAAAACAACAACAAATTCGGTTACAAGCAAACGCTTATACAGCAAACGTCGCGGCCGATCAAGTATTTTCCATGAACATTCTCTGACAGTGTTTGCAGCGTGTCCAGGTTCCATTAAATTAGTTTGTATCCTTCCGTGGTGAAAGAAATGCCGATTTCCATCGTTTTCACTTCCGGCATAAACACCCATGCCTTGCTTGGTTATTTCCTGTATCCTACGTGTGCCATAATTTGGTTTATTGCATTGGGGAAAACGGTGTAAGATAAACGTTTATTATATAATGGGCTTTTGTCGAATGTTCACTGCTCAAACGCTGTTTTCTGGGGTGACTGCATTAAGGCGAATGAAATGGTATTTCAAAAGCTAGGATGTATTGAAAGCCGGTCATTTGATATTTTACCTTATGAGAATTGGATTGAATGTTAACTTCCCTTGAAAACAATAAGCGCGACCTCTCAGTCTGGGATCATCAATTAATTACACAATTTGAGTATTTATACGCTTTAAAACTTTTTAAATTCTAAATGAAAGGTTTGCTTCAAGTATATAATTTATACATTTGTAAGAATACTATACTTTAAAAAACATAGATAAAAAAGACATGTCGTATAATAACCTCTCCTACCGAGGACAAAATTAAAGTATCATTCCATATTTGATGGAAAAATTGCTTCATATTGAATAAGAGTCTGATCGTTGTCACATTAAGTCATTGTCTATTTACGGTAGCTTTTTGTCGTGTTGTGCATTATATGGATTTATAATGCATTTTCCATTTTATTGCTGTTATGTGAGTGTATTTATTTATTTATTTGAAATTTAAATTAAGCTCATTTGAAATATACTATTAATTTTAACATCAACACTAAATCTTTCGCTAATTTAAACTACATCAAAACATGGTCTAATTCAAACTTGTAAAGACTACGGTTGATAAGTAATTCCAAGATGCTCGTTAGAATTCTGAATGGCAATTTTACTCAGATCGAAAACGATACTTAATGGTATTGAGCAATGAAGTGCTTCGTTGATATTTCCACACATTTTAATTGTCTAGTTTATAAAGGATTTGCGTTAAATGAAGAAGTAACAGGTTTTATTTTATATGGGCTATTGCGGTTTAATGATTGCGAACTATCCTCAGATATAGACCGTTAAACTCTTAAAAGCATTGTCTAAGATCGCATAAATTATTCTTGCACAAAACGGATGATTATTGCTATGATATATACTTTTAATGAACCACAAAAGGAAAGCTCCATTCGGTTATCACAAAATTGCCACGTTGACTTGATATTTATGCAGTGTGCAACATGCGATTCGCCTTCTAATTTGCACAGAATATTCACATTCCTAGTTTTTAAATCAGAAAGCCGTATCCGTTAAGATTGTATGGAAAGAGAATTCGTAGTTTTACTTAAATGCAATTGGTCAGTTGGTGTATTGCTACCATTTTCTTGTTAGTGATTTAAACAGGTGATCAATAAAACGGATAATAGGTTATTGAAGACCGAAGCTAATAATAAAGTTGATTAATGAAGCAATTATCTGTGTTTCACTATATTGATTGCACAGCAATGAAAACTTATCAATCATTCTAATACGTTTTCATATTTGGTATCCATACATATTGTATTCCTTTGTGTCACAATACTGATGTTTATGCTCATATAATAATCTGTATTATCATTTTGGAATTGCTGTTGATTTTTGTTGAAAAATAAACATTGTATATAGTCAATTTGTTTCCAAGGAATTTGTTTTTGATGTGCAAATACTGGTAAATGGTTAAGACACTGTAATTAACCGTGTTTTCCTGAAATGCTTCTTTTGAAGGAATTCATCGGTCGATACAGCGAATCAAACCAGTCATCATAAAAAAATTCATCAATAATTGACCCTTAAGCACCAATTTCAATTTCAGCATATTGCTTGACGACATGTTAATTCCACTCTTTTGGAAATGGTTTGTCCAGCTTTAATTGAAAAACTGCTAACTTCCTATTCTTGTCAACGGTCTAGACATGACTCAACGAAAGACTACGTTTATTGCGTTCACGAGCATTAAAACCGCACCCCAAATAGGAATGAAGAATTAGACGGAAGGAAAGGGATGGTTATATTGTATTGGGCCATCAACGCGTTGTATTCTATTAGACATGACACATGTGTGTTCCACAGTTTTGTCATTTTTTATGCAAGTACTTGGTTTCGTATGATCACCAGATTGCAACATGAATAAAATATGAATCCGTGCAATTTGTAGAGGTTCGGACTGGTTGTAGTATTTACACTTTAGATTTTAAATGAATATGCTAAACGAAATGACTGGCACAAAGCAGGATCAAAGCAGACAAACCTATATTCGAGATTCATGGTATAAAAGCAACTAATTATTTTCACAACTGTTATATCCATTTTATTGCGTTTGGAAGTGTGTGAACATTGTATTAATATGATTACCAAGCAGACAGCAATATTAATGAGATGTGTGGACAATTAAAAAGGGCGTTATTCAGTGGTAACAACTGTAGGAGGCACCATATTTAAAATGTTATGTTCTAGTATGATATAAAACATTCACCGAATAATGTATTGATACATTAGCCTGGCATTTATAATAATTGTATCCTACATTTACCCTCGCGTACAAACCCAAATGAGTTGTTACATCCGAAAAGTGTGTACACATACATTAGAAATATGTTTAATGACTGATGGCGTGGTATGCTTTGGAGTTGTCGCACAAACAATAAATGTAATGTTTTGAGGGAAGTCTTTAATTTGTTAATTGATTTGTTGGTCCTGCAATCGAAGTTATAAAAACCATGTATATATAAGTATTATATCGGTTTATATGATATGCATGTTATGTATAAATGTGCAAGCTTGTTCTTTGGATTTCAGTTTGATTCATTTTCTTTTTAGTGGATTCAATGGCTATCAACGCTGATTGTTTTTCTTTTGACAAGCCAGAAAACATTAAAGCTTCTGTTAAAGTGTCGAGACCGGGTAAACCTGAGAATTACAAATGCCATATTTGATTTAAGAGTTGCACACAAAATTACGATATTATTGCAATTTAAGATAAACGTATACACAATTATCAATTAGTTTTATAATTGACCGCCAGGTTATTACGAGCTAGAGTGGGGATGAATGAATATCAACAATTAAACACACTAAAAGTTCTTCTTCATAAGCTGTAAAAAAACACCAACAAGCAATTTGCTTATTTGTTATAATTGAAATTCTGGTATATGGAGTTACGCCATTTAGAGATACACGTGCGACTTTTTCTCAAAATTATATCTTTGGCGAATACCCAGGCAGTCGGGGTCAATTGAACCTACTTTGGCTAATAGTAAAACAACGATCCCAACTGAAAAGTCACAGGGGCAGGTCTTTCCATATATGCAGCACTGAAGACGCAGTCGGACCTGTAAATAAATGATGAAATACACACACACACACACACCGATACAAATGATATCGGTGACTTTTACATAAATTACAATAATGTCGTTTTTGTGAACTCGAATACACGCACAAGAATATTGTAAATGTTAGATTACTTATGACGAACGCATGAAGACAAATTGGAAGAACGAGCAAAAATGTTTATAATGCAAGATTTGGCCTTTGATCGATCCCAGGATTTCCTTTATTGCATTTAGTTCGTATGAATAAACAAATGGGACCATGAGTTTCCCAGGTTATGAATATTGGATTTATAAAGATATTAACTAATTAAGTAAAGCATTCATCTTCGACAGATACAGCGCGTGATAGATCATACATATACTTGGTCATTGCCTTGAGTTAACAAGACCATTTTGACAGCATCTTAATATTCATAAAGAATTATGTGTTTGGTGGCATTGCATCAATCTTATGAGCACGACTTAACAACAACATATGCTTTAATTTTTGGTTACATTGGTATCCTGATACTATCCAATTAAGAAACCAAACTATTATTTTACATATTGCAAATTGAGAGGTGTCAGTTGGATTGTTACCACAAAAATTACCATACACTTAAAGTTGTTTTATTCACGCATTAATGTAATTACAATAGCTGTAAATTGTGTGAGCTAGTGGAGATGTAACACGAGACATCTAACACAATGACGTTACCGCTATGGTAAAATATCGCACCATGCTTCATTTACTCGCATGCTATGATTGACTGCTTATATAAGAACGTTTTGTTTTCATTACAATAGCGAAAGGTTTTCGTACTCTTTTAACATTATCATTGGGTAATAAATTGTATTGAGTGTATTTCCAAATTGAATGTAAATGAATACAAACCAGTGTACCAAACTGCCCTCTGTACGTGGGATGTATAAGCAAGCAATGTAAACGGAAAGCCATGTCCATTGAAACTTAACATAGATGTTTTTGAAATACTATTAATGTCGAATAGAAAGGGTCAACCGATATTTAGTCAAGTACAAGTGTTACATTATCGGTGCTTGCAGCGTGCGAATGCAGTTGAATGGAAAATTTTGTTTCTATCAAATTATTTGTGCCTTTTCTGATTGTATGGTGAACTTCGTAATTTTACTGACTAATTTCAATTCAATGGAGTAAATTTTTGCGCAATCGTCCATAGTTTGCACACAGAAATACTCACACATCAAGGACGTACAATGATTATTTATATTAAATATTCGCAAAACAATTTCATGTCAGAAAATTTCAATGTTCAGTCGGTATAATTTGTTTTTATGGGATTCATCGGTGTCTCTAACTTGAGAAAGGTTCACTTAATCAGGGATCAATGTTCTAGTGACATTGTACGGATTGAGTTTCGAATCCGGACAATATTTTAAAGAACCCACGATATTCCAACATTGGACTTCGACGGCAAATAAAATGTACAATATTCGGGCAAACATTTATATGCATTGCAAGTTTCAGTTAACTTATTTAGCTGAACCTGTCTAGACTGGTTACACTTGCTTAGACGATCCTTAAATTAAAATTTAGAAAGAATACTTTGCAGTTTTATTATTTACCACCAAGCATTCTCACACAACTGTGGGAATTACTGCTTATTTGCCAGATCATACACATGTGTTTATTTACAATTTGTTGGTGAGTCTTTTTCATCCAAGAGGGAGGCACAACAGACATGAAATAATTGTTTTAACAGGTTAAACATAATGTTTCTGTACTCATGTATCATTAGATAAAACACATTAAAATATGGCGTTTTTTTTTGTGATTTTACACTTTTGAATCTATATTTTCCACTCATCTTCTTAGAGTGCATGATAGCCCAGTTGGTTGTGGGTTTGATCCTGCGTATTGCAATTATTTTTCATACTTGTGTGATCATTTGTTTTTATTAAATTGGCATATTCTGCATTACATGTTGTCTTACATACACACGCCATTTATTTTTATCATATAGTATCACTTAAGCAAACCGTTGTTTTTCGTCATAAACTGTTTAAAAAAATGTGGTTTAATTGCAAATGATTAATATAAAAAAGGAGACTCATGAGTGTTTGTCTATATTAAATGCATTGTTTGTTATTCTAAGTTCAAATTTTGGCAGCTATTAGTTTTTTGATTAGGGAACAGTTTATTCACTGTGCCCATTGTATTATACATTATAATATAGGATTTCCAGTCTCGACCGTATGGAGACAAATTAAAGGTATGCGTAAAGCTCTGTGTTATGTCAGATGTGTCATCATTTGATAGATCCTATATTCTATCTTGTGTCGTATGAATAACAGATGAACTCATGTTGCTTTCCCAAATTGTAGACGATTTATGTAATTAGGTTTTGTACAAAACATTATAGTCAGACATACACAAAATATGGTTGTGACTGAGTGTTTGATTGTTCAAATACTTGATATAAACATATTTTTTAATTAAACATGAATATTCTGTATGATTTATAGTATATTCATTGTTTGTTAAGCAATATTTTGTACTTATATTCTTATTTGTTCTTGATGAAGTTGTGCATATATACGTTATGTATTAAAAATAATGTATGCATTATTAAGTATGTTTTTTGTATGAGAGTTCAATAACTCACGTGTAAGCTGTTTTATAGAAATGCATTCGTTTGTAACAATCACTTCGCTGGTTTCGACGCGATTTGATATGTAACTGCCTCAAATGTCTGCTATTGTTCGCATTGTTCCAATACTGAATAAAAACATACCAGATTTTCTAATTTATGAAACAATAACCACGCCGCGCTATTGACGGTGGTTTCTAAGATGCTGTCTGGAGTATTGAGAAACTGGCAACTCGCAAACAACAGGAAAGTTATACCAGCGAAAGATGCCGATAAAAACAGGTCCACTTGGCAGTTCAGATCAGTTCTTCTATAGGCGCTGGACTGTTCAAAGATAGATACACAGATTTGAGAATTATTTACGTTCGAATAATTTTTGAGAGTATTAATTGTGGTGTGATATATAACTAAAGACGTATTTGATGAATGTGTTATATGAAGTTGTTCTGAAATTTACAATTAATTAAAACGATTTTACTTATGGTATTGTTTATTTCATGACAGTCTGCAAAATATTCCAAATGTGCGAATTGTGAATAAAAAATTACTACAAAGCATGACATAGTTTCGATATCAAATCGGCGGATCAAATTCTGTAATTTAATCTATTTTATAAAAACGCAGCGCGAACATACTTTTGAGAGAATGACGTACGACTCTTTAGTTGCACATATGAATAACGTTACATATTTGCATGAATATCACAATGATGATCTGGTCATACGACTGCGCAACGATACGAGTGGAATATACAGTGATGTGGACGAAAACATGACTCAGATGGAGTACGAACTTTTAAAGCAGCCTTCGCATATGATAGTCGTGTATGCCCTGATGTACGGGCTCGTTTTTGTGTTCGGATTGCTCGGAAACACATTTGTCATAGCTGTGATATACAAAGAGCCGAGTATGCACAATGTCACGAATTATTTCATTTTGAATATGGCAGTCGCGGATTTGATGGTGGTTCTATTATGTGTGCCTATCACGTTTTTCGGAAGTATTTTTACCGGTGAGTACCAACCATATATCATTTATTTGGATGTCATCATTTTTGCAAAACAATTATACATGTCAGCTGTGTATTTCTTTTACAAACTCGCACCCCGATATGGGAAATTTATTCATGTGCCCTTATCTACGAAACTAGATGTATTAGGGCATGTTATATGATTTATTATATAACAATTTAAAAATAAAAAATAAAATTTCAGTTCAAAGGAATGATGGTGCATGATGAATATCCGGTCATTAAATATGCACAATTTACTTAATTGTTATGCAATGATTCTGTGCACTTCTACGATGTTAAGAAAATACTAGGTTATTGTTCAATAAAGATAAGTTAATTAAGCGAGGCTGTTAGAAAACCTAAACCACGAGCCTTGGCGAGTGGTTCAGGTGTTCGTGCCGATCTAATAAATGTGTCTGTAATCGACTTTACCTGGAATTGTATAATCCCATGATTCCCGCAGGTTGCTGTCTTCTTTCCGACTGTTGACAAAAAAGGCTGCAACACCACTACATTCTCAAGTGACGTCTTGAAATTAAACAAAGTTACTTTCTGTTACTGAGTGTGTTTGCTGTATTTGGTTATATTCAAATACATCAATATTTTCAGATGTGGTGTTATCTCGTAAATCAGCATATGATTTTATGTTTATAGCCACTGTTCAAGAAAAAGAATTCCTCTCCTGATAGAGTTTCTGGATTGGCATCGTTTGCTATACATTTCCTTTTAATAGGCCATTATTTAAGCTTAATGCTTAGCTGCGAATGTCATACACTCATTGCATCTCGAAATGACTAACCACTTGTGAGAAATTCAACATTTAGCTGACCAAATATTGAAATTATTACTTTTAATGGGTTAAAAGAATTTGTTCAAAAAAACAATTAAAACAACGAAATTGTTACAACTGCGTACAACTACATGAACATGTGTTCCAAAATATGTTCTTATTGTTGAGTGTAACTTCAAAACTTTCAATCATGTTACAACATGAACCAAATGACAATTATTAAGGTATTTGTTTATAAATGAATTTATTGCAACCTGCACTGATAAATAATAAAACATTATTTTTGACTATTTTAAATGAATATATCATTAACTTATTAAAACATTTAAACCACCAGTTGTATTTATTAATTAGTTCGATTATTTTCAAGTAATTGGCAATACTTAATTTGTTCGCATAAGTATCTCTAACGAGTGTTTACTGTGTCTACTTTTCCAAAAAAATCTGTTAATCTTGATAATTATAATTTCTTATAAAAACAAAAACTACAACAAAAACAACAAACAAACACCCATATGCAGTGATTCGTAAATAGAACAAAAAGTTATGTTTGTGGCAAAATCTTTGCGGTTTAAAAAAAAACTGTGTTTCTGACGATGGCATTTTATGCAAATTGTGATGTTTCTTCGCCACTGGCGTCAGTTTATTTAGAAGTTTTCAAATACGACTAACGAAAAATGCAAAAGTTGCAAACTAGGAATCAGAGGAATTGTTAACGACCATCGGGGACCATGTTTTGTTGCTAATCAAAGCTATACTAATTGATAAGGTTTAAACCACTTAAGAGAAAGATAATAATTTGATTTTGCCAATGAAATTGATTTCATGTATGATGGTTGAATTATTGATGGGTATGTATTTTTTATTCTTCCGTAGATAACGAAAACTAAAAGGAAATCTCCCGAGAATGGGACTTCCGCATATTCTAATTAAAAGTGGGAAATACACGTATTATTCAGCAATATTCTCCATTTTGTTTTGTTAATTATTATAACAAAGTTCAACTGCATCTGCACCAGGAGGAGAAAACTGAAATCCAATCAATCCCACAACTAAAGTTTATTTATAGTATGTGTTCATAACGCCATATCCAAGCTTTCCAGAACAATGTCATACACATTTATTTGACGTTATTATGTAAACTTATACAAACGTTTTCTATTATAACTGAAATACAATAATTAAATTGCCCGTCTGTCCAAGTCCACCAATAAAAAAAGATGTCTTTTAGTAAATTTCAAAGAAAAACTAAAGTTGCCACCATGTTTTGCTTAAATTTCGCATAAATCAAAGTGTATTGGGACATCTTAGTACAGACAGACCTCTCAATTCACCGATCCAATTAGTATTAAATACAGGTTTCTTGATCAAAACAAATGATACAATCTTGGGATAGCAATTTCCTTTGAACGCTTTTTCGTCTAATTGTTCTTGGACGATAATTAAGATTTACTGCATGCACCGATGTGAACCGTGATCCATTGTCTTGGAAAAGGACGGTTAGGACATTTTTAGCATGTTTTAGCAATGTGCTTATAATATAATAATTGCGTGTGCATAATTAAGAATTGTCTTTATAATAAGTATATATATAAATCAGTTCATTGTAGATACCTTATATATATATATATATATATAAATATATATATATATAAATAAATATATATATAAATAAATTATATATATATATATATATACAGTTAAATCCGGTAATCTTGCGCGTCCGGTAATCTTGCGCACTCCGCAGTTGCACTGACCTACTTACGATAAATTCGAAATGAATCACAAATTCGCTGCAGTCTTTAGCGTTTTCATACTTTAAATTAAGAATTCATAAATTCAACGTGTTATTTAGCATATATATATATAGCTATGAACTGTCACTTAAAAGCACCGTTTACTCTGTATGGTCGGACATATTCTTTTGAAGCATTAGGTAAACGCTCAAGAGCTATATTGTTCTTGTATATGACGAGGTTAAACAAAGAGAATGTTCCTGCTCTTTAACAGATAGGTTAAAAGTATTTCAAAGCTATTGAATAACAAAAACAAATACAACAAATATAAATAATGGTATCGGAATGGTGAAAATTTATCTGGTGAGTCATAACAAACAAAAGGAGGAGGTTTAGCGAGCCCTTTTTTTATTTTTTAATCGAACCGGTTCAACTTTCTCCTTCCCGGCCCGTACGGTGATTTCTATTTATCCTGTATTCTTCTTAATTTGTAAATTATAAATTAAATAAAAATGTTCGTTTTTATCAGCATATATATAATAACATGAAACAGATTTAAGTTTGAAATAGCTTTTCCTGTTAAAACAGATCGATGCTTGATACGCAGTAAGTGTAAGCGTTCAGACGACAGTAACGTTAAATTTCGAAAGGAAATAGCGAACACAACACAACTTGCCAAGACAACCTATTTCTTAGCGCACATCTTGGGGCTAATATAATCAGAGTGTGATATTACGATTATTGTTCCAGGAAGTGCCATTATTAACCTTACGTATTGAACTTGAACATCTGTTGAGAGTTTGCACGCCAAGTCAATTAAGCCGTAGGGAATAAAATGGCATATTTGCATCTAGGGAACGTTTTCGAAGTTCCTGAATAAAAACCGCTCTAGTGATGGAAAGCTTTAAGTGGAACGCGTCGTATCTTTTGATTAAAATTATTCGGTATATCATGTATGTCATCACTTACGTTGTTTGTATGCAATAAATAATGACAAAATGCCTTAAATGTAAGTTCGTATAATCAGTGATTTAGTTATTGTTATGTACAAGAACTCTTAGAAAGCACTTATTTCAATTATTTAACGCCTTTAGTTCTTTATGATACCACATTCGGAAAGATTTATATTGATCTTAGACGCTGTATTAGTCTATGTGATACGATCAATAAATTATATGTAAAGGTAATCACTACCTGTTATGCAAACATGTTAATGCCAAACGTATTTGCAAAATTATGAATATAAGTATATAGGTTCTATGGAATGCTCTCATGTATGCTTCCCTCTACTGTTTTGTTGTCACCAGCAATATTAAGACTATTGCATACAAATATACGACATGGACTGCTTTTAATGATAAAAAGTGAATACTTATAACAATAGCTCTTTCACCTTTTGTAGAAATTTCACACACTTGTATTGATATTTTTGAAAAACGATGGGTTTTAATACCGTTCTCACATCATCTATGTTAGTTTTGCTTCTTGCCATGATGTCAATGTGATAATTACCTTACACTTGGCGTACTGTTAACTAAAACCCATTTATTTTGGAGGCAATCTTGTTAACGTTGAACAAACACAATGTTCAACATTTTCTTATTAACTGTGTTTTTCTTTAAAGATTTACTTCAAACTTGTCTTAAATCGGAACAGACTCGGCTGTAACCCTAATAAAAAACGTGTCTGAGTTAATACATGCATTTATGCTTTACAAAAGTTGTAATTGTGCTAATACATACGCAGAATATTCAGTATATATTTAAACAATTTGACAAATTGATAAATGACTTTATTTTATTAAATTAACACCATTCGTCAGTTTTATAAATAGATAAACGTGTTTATTTGTTCCAATTGTTATGCAATCTTTGACCGATGTTTACATGTTCAATCTTAAAGCCGTTTTTATAAGGCTTTCTATTCTGATACATAACTTCAAAATTCAATAACAGATTTGCAATTAAATAAAGGATCCACAATTTAATTGCAGGTTCACAATTCAATAACAGGTTCACAAATCAATAACAGGTTCACAATTTAATAGCAGGTTCATATTTCAATAACAATTCACAATTCAATAACAGGTTATCAATTCAATTACCGGTTCAAAATTCAATAGCAAGTTCACCATCAATAGCAGGTTCACAATTCAATGACTAATTCACAATTAAATTACTGATTCACAATTCAATAAAAGGTTCACAATTTAAAACAGATTCATATTTAAATTAGAGATGTACAATTCAATAACGGGTTCACGATTCAATCACATGTGAACAATATAGAAGATTAACACCGACACAAAGATTACAATTGATCAGGGCGATACATGAGTATTATTTAAATTAGAAATAAAACAGTTTTTGTCACATGTTTACACCTTACAATTTTCAAAAAAGTGTATTGGTACGAATGATTTGTTCAATTTGCTTTTAAGACTTTAGGTCAAATTTGAAGATTTATCAAAATGTGAATGGAATTTAATTGTGCTATTATCTAAAGTGGGAGAGCTTTAAAGCTGTCGAGTTTATATTGTTCCAAGGGGTTCTGATACGATGATGGATTATGCATGTGGGTTACATTGGACTCAAACTTCCGCTGGAACACTAGCAATAATCATATGCTAACACGTTCAACACAAACAAACCAACAGTAAACCGCCCCACACAGGAACACAACATGACCTATTTTCACAGTTTAAAAAACGATTGTCATTGTCTCTATACGCATAATTAAAACGCAATAAACGCAGATAATAATGGACATTAAATATTTTTCATCTAATCTTCTGAGTTTTTGTGTAAGATAAATAGTATTTATATATGGAGCTGTACTGCTTCCCAATTTGAAGACATACGCGAACTAATTTATCGAACCAAACAGAGACAGAAACGGTAATTGCCAAGACAACCAACACCAAAGACAACAAAATACTTAATTTCTTTCATAGGGAGGGGGTTAATGCAATTAAAGTATGATATTACGATGTAACGATTATGTTCCCTTGAAGTGACAGTAATTACCTAATCAGCTAAGCGATTATAAGAAAGATGCGACATTGTGGCCAGTAAATCATGGTTATAAGTATGGAATTATATATCTGCATCTAGGGATTCTTTCGTCACAGTTCCTGAATAAAATGACGATTTTCACTATGACAAACACGTGTAAGCTTTAAGCATAATATTTTAAATAAGTCAGTGTATAATTTTACGGATTTTTTTTTCAATTGCTCCACAAATAGCTATTGCCCACACTTAACGTCGATCTTTATAGTTATAGAAAAGTCACGACTTGTCGTTTTAGAATCAACTATAACTCATTTTGCTTACAACAAGTCTCGGTTAAGTGTATTCTGCAAATTCAGCAGTTTTTCGCTTACCTAATGAATTAGACCTTACAAATCATTTGTATTATAGCATGACAAGGTACACGAGAATCAATATAAGAATGATATGTATCCTTCTTAAGTCACTGCGAGGGCTAGATACTGTTTACTTAAATCGTACAGAATATTAGTTTTTGTTTGGAAAGTCAGGCCACTGGAAGACCGTGTATTTTCCCTATTTAATATTGATCTCGCACATTGTATGTTACATTGGCTGCGTCAGATTACATGCTGACTGGGTATTTTTTAGGTTTAGGTCAGTAACTGTACTGTACACGATGTATTAACGTTAAATGACCTCACGAAAGTAAACAAGATAAATTGATACAATACTGTACCGCTAATGTTTTCTTCTGTTCTTGATATATGATACTATTAATATACCGACTCTTTATCATACTGTAATATATAAATAAAAAGCCGTGAAACCAATAATATCAGGTAAGTTGATTTTCATGTCCAGTCAATAACCATAAATGACGCTACGAGAGTTAACAAGATGAAGTCATTAAATACAGAAAAACTAAATTTTGTCATGTTATTACGCTGTTGCTGGGAAAAGGTTAAATTAGTTACTTCGTTATCCGGCTTCTTACTGATCCCGTGTTACAGAGTGGTGAATTTATACTGGGCTTGAAATACTTTCACGTCCAGTGTGAATCCATAGATCCTGTACTACACCATACAGGGTAAGTAAGAAGCCGAGTAACTATTAGTCTGGACTGTTATTTTCCTCTCAGGCATGAAGATTTTGTATGCAAGTGAATACCTCCGAATTAATGCAATCTTATAGTCAACGGTAATAAACAGATAGAATAACATTCCTTTACATGGCATTAAAACACCAGTTTAAGTAGTGTCGGGCCACTCGATGCGGTCGTCTATTCTGTGCTTTACTCCACCATAACATATCCATATCTACAATCCTTCCTCTCTGCTGATCAACTAAAGGTTTACTAGACAGTGGCATTACATATGTGTGTTGATAAACGCTGATAACTGACCGCACCGGATTACAGGTATATAGGGATATAATATATAGGATGTTATCGGTCGATTGAATATGGCTTAAATTATGCCTTTAAATATATATTTCAATAGCCAGCCGTGAGGTCAAATAATACAATTGTGTGTATGTAATTTCAGGTGATCGGTTCGTTTTGGTGTTCTGCATCAACAATAGGGACTCATTCGACGAGGTTGCGAGAATTAGAAAACAAGTTGTGGAATGTAAAAGTCAATGTAAACTGGGATCTGCAAATCGCAAAATGATACATACGCCAATGGTCCTTGTCGGTAACAAATGTGAAAGAGAAAAGGAACGAATGATAGACCCATCTGAACCATTGGCGCTTATAGCCGGCCAGCCGATATCAAACTATATAAAACATCTACCAAAAAGGATATTAATATTGACGAAATTTACCTCCGCCTGTTTCGCCTTGGAAAATTGCCGACGGAAATGAGTCCGGCGTTACACCGAAAGTGAACACCTTCTTATGTTGGCTCGAGTGTTACGCACTCCGGTAAACGGAGCGTCTCTTTTCGTCATAAGATGAGCGATGCGTGTGGTGCAATAGCTCCCAATGTTCGCAGACCAAGCATTTGAACTGATCTGCTGGTGACACAGACTAGAACAAATGTTCCTCGCTTAAAGGTCTGTAAAAATGAAATAAATATAAAAAATATACACGATATATATATAATTATATTACAAGAATGGTACTTTTTACTTTTTACCTTTTTGTCTCTGTTTAATTATACGTTCATTGAAATTTTGATTTACCGTTTTATGTTTGTGTTTGTTTATGTATATTGGGTTGGGTTTTAAAAGGTTAGAATAATTCTATAAAATGTGTGACATACACTAAGTCATTATTAAAAGCTAATTTGAGCACATTATATGTATACGCGTTTGCAGCATTAGGTCAATGTCATCGTACTTAATTTTGAAGTTAGTAGTTAATTGTGAACTTGACTAAATTGAACCGATATAAACATAAAATATAAAGAAGTGAATAAAAAACCTCTTTCTGTCAAAATTACCGGACAATCAACGTTCAAAGGATAAACGGACAGATAACTACACATATATCAGATTTTTCTGTTTGATTTTGTTACAGAAATATTAACGTTGAAAATCCAACTATTTAAGTCATTGGTGGCATCAACGAACACAGAGAATTATTCTTATTCATAAAATAACACACACTATTGGTATTGCTTTATAATGTTTCATATATAAAAAACAATACCGGATTGTTACATCATTTATCACAAAATAAGTGTACACTTTAACGGGCAAACGAAATACAGTTTGGCCAATCTTTAAATATATACAAGTGTATGTGAAAATGACAGGAAAGAAACATGCTTATCAAAGCAGATTCAAACTATATATGATACTCTTTACTTCATCTAAATAAGTAATTTCCAAGCGGTATCTCAGTAAAAAATATTAAAACGGATTAAGGTTTCATTTCTTGCTCTATTAGATGGTAAATTACATAGGTTTTTTTTCCATTTGGGAATCAATACACTGTCAACGTATTAGCTACTCACAATGAGCTTGTGTTGATAAGGAAATGCTATTTGAAAGGAATGTATTTCGCGATTCCTATCGGAAAGTAAAAGGATTTGAGGTTGCCTGTACAACGGATCCGCTTCTTATAACATACGTTAAAGCTATAATGGCATTGTGTTTCTTTAGTGACATGCAGTGTCCTAGTTATTATCAATACAATTATTTAAACGAAAAATACATCAATGTCTGTGCACAAATTGGTAATTTATATACGACTAAGAAGGTGTGTATAATTTATAAAATGTATATATATATTTATATATTTATATATAAATATATATATACATTTAATATTATTTATATTTGTTAATAAATGCATAGCATACTTCTTTAGAGTAATTTAATGGGATATTAATGAAAGACTATTACAATATACATCATTAGAATGCCAAGAATACACTTTAAATTGAAAGTCAACAACAAATCAGTAAACTTACGAAGATTTTTGCAGGCGTATGAATGAATTTAGTCAAATGTGCAATATGTTAGTCATTAAGAATTCCGTTTAAAGTTAAACGAATTGCACACGCCCTTTTATTTTGTGTCCTTTCTGATTATAAAAATGAGAACACGTTGTATTGTGACACGGTATCCATTCCTCTTTCTTGGGAGTTAATGATTCCCGGTCTGAAAGTAGTCATTGATGGCAAGTTGATGCTGCAACATAGACTGTATGTCTTTGGTTTTGTTTCGACGGACAAAGAGACACCGTTGCACACAACATTTAGTCATGCAAGTTGATCGACATAACTACAAACAAGTAACGAACATTTGTTGTTGCTATTGATTTCAAAATACTTTAAAATGCAACAAATGCCTGAATCGTGCATATTATATGCACATTTTTATCCGCGTTTAACGTTCGTTTTATACAAAACACAAATTCATATAATGGTAAGGAATTGCAAGTCGATATAATGTCTGTAGATTGGCAAGTATGTACAGGTAGTTTCTAATAAAATATGTGAAATATATTGAACTATATTCTAATATTAGAATTACTTATTACAAAAGTACAAATTTCTTCCATTAAATACAATATACACAAGTACATCATTTAGATGCCTGTTAATTTTCCTATCAACTTTGTATCTTAATTTTCATGTTTTTGAGAAGTCGTGCATAGTGATAATTTTAGGACAAGAGCCAGACGACTCAAATTAAACATATGCACGCTCATGTATCAGATTAATATTTGCCCGAGCAATCTTAAATGTACATTGCGATGCATGTTATACACATGGGTAACATCATCATCATCATCATCATCATCATCATCATCATCATCATCATCATCATCATCATCATCATCATCATCCTTATTTCAACAACTTTAGCACGCATTGCAAACAAGTAATAATACTCGTTCGAAATAAAGGCTTATGATTTTTTTTCGAAATAACATTAAGATAACTTGTATATTAGCTTTGGTGCCATGTTGTACGAAGAGGTGTCAAAGCATATAACTAAATGAGTATTGCTAACAAATATCTTATTGCTATAGATCCTATAGAACATCTTATGTTTACACACATAATATATGTTTTATAATAAAAAATGTACATCACGTGTTCAAATGTGACGACCGAAAAACTGTGTATACATGCACATTGTCTATTAGGCTTTTTAATAAATGAAAGTCCTGATGATCAAATAATGCCTTCACAGTTCTGATTAAACCTTCAAAAAATAGCAAGTTAATTTTAGAAAAAAATATATTTTCTTATACATATTGTTTTAAAAATTCTCCAGAAGTGCACACTATATCTCTTACGCATCTAATTACCTTATCAAACATACTTTTATTATTTATAATATTCATACCTATCTTAATATTGTGGTTTTAAAATAAAGGTATATCAAGGATATCTTCACACTTACTGACATTTTGTTTTATTAATATACTCAATGTAACATGTAAGGACATCTCTCCAAACATTTTTTTTTGTAAACATATCATAATTTGTGCTATGTCATTTTTTTCCTAAATTTTACATTTTCTTCACAACAAACATAAAGAATACCAGTTGGAAACTTTTTCTATTACTTGTAACAATTTTCTTTAACATTGTCATTTTCCTAGTTTAATGAAAAGCATATATATCAGTCATGGCAACTCCTCCGTCATCATATGATTCAATAGAAATTAATTTTTGCTTGCTCATCCCATACAAAATTCGAAAACAGGCTATTTATTTGTTTTAAAACATTTTCTACTGGACTAGGAAGAGCTATAAACAGGTGTGTAAAAAGGGGAAGTAAAAGTGATTTAAGAACTGTAATCTTTCCTAGGGGTGTTAAATTTCTTCTTTTACAAAAATGTATGATATTGTGCAGCTTTTCTAGTTTACTTGAGATCATTTTCTTTAAATCAACATAAAATACTATTCCTAAAACTTTAAAGTTTGTTGTGCCCTTGACTAGTTTATATTTAGTTTTTATTGATTGTATGCTAATTTATTTTGAGCCAATCCATATAGGTTTTGTTTTGTTATAATTGATTTTTAATCCAGAACATAAGGCAAAGTTATTTCAAATATCAAGGGTAGCATTAAGGGAAACATCTGTGCCTTCCAGTAAGAGAGATATATCATCAGCAAACTGAGAAATTTTATATCAATATTTTCTATCACTATTCCTTTACTAACATAACAATTTCTTATTTCAATTGGCAAAATGTCAGCACAAAGATTAAAAATATATTATTGGATCTCCTTGTCTGTGGCCTCATTGAATTGTAATAAATTCTGATAAAAACCCATTGATTTGAAATGCCGTCTAGGTATAATGGAGAAAAAGTGAAATCCATTTTTTCAAATTTCTACCAAAATTAAAATAATCTTATGTTGTTTTTTTTATGTTTTTTTCTATAAGGTTAAACTTAAGGGTATCGAACGCCTTTTCAAAGTCGAGTGTCATCAAAAGTCCAGGGATATTGTTATCTTCTGTATATTTCATAATGTCACATCACGTCTGGTATTCTCACCAATATAACTGCCTTTAATAAATCCTGTCTGATCTTTAGAAATAAGAGTATCTAGGATAGTTTTTAATCTGTTAGCAATAGCCCCAGATGCAAGCGTGTAAATTACATTAAAAAGCGTTAATGACCTTGGTATTTCAGAAAATGTCTGGGTTTATTATCGTTAGGTATACATAAGATTTTACCTTGTTTTTGAGTAACTGACATGGTTCGTCATGCGATATTTCCTTAAGTGTAAGAAGGCCTTTCTAATAATTGAGATTGTTCAGTGTTTAATTTAATTGTGTTTATAAAAGGGATGTTTTTACTAGATGCTTATTGTGTTTCCGATTTACAAAAATATTTTAAGGGTGTTTCGCCTTCATCAATCAACTTTGCATTAGCTCTAATGAAAGCGACTTTCATTTTCAAGTTTCGAATGCCTAAGAGTTCTTGATGTAATATATTGAGCTCTTCAATGGTTTCATTTGTTAATTGTTTTTCAATGTCCTCAATTGCTTTTAAAATATAATATTCTCTTTCTTTTCTCTGTTTGGATTTGAAGCTCGAATATGATATGGTTTTCCCTCTGATTTCCATTAATAACGTTTCTAAAAACAGTTGATCATTTATGTTAAACTGTATTAAATCAGTTTCTATAGTATTAAGATATTTAATGTTATACACAGGTAAGACATATTAGTTCTTAATTTCTTCAATTTTTTGTTTTATACATTGAATATATTCTAGGTCATAAAGTTATGAATTATTAATTTTACACAGGCCCTTTCCATGTTCTATTTTGCTAAAATTAAATTGTAACTTAATAGGGGAGTGATCGGATTTGTAGCTTGCGTGTATTTCCGATTTCCTAATATACTGACTAAAATCATAAGTTGTTAAAAAGAAGTCCAATCTGGCTTGTTGAACAGTGTTAGGCTTTTGCCAAGTGAAACATTTTGCATCACCGTTTATGACTCTAAAAGTGTCTATTAAGTTTTGATCATTGATTACAGAAGATAATAATTCCCTTGACTTCTAATTATTATTCAATGTTTTATAGTTTGGAATAATCGATATTCGAATCAAGTACTAAACTTACATATCCACATAAAATATAAGACTCATGTCCTATGGCCTCTATAGTTCACTATAAAACAAAGAGTATCATTATTTGGTCCATAAAGAGTGCATAGAGTAAATCTATGGTTATCTATTGTTAAGTCTAGAATTAATAAATTTCCTTTTGTATCTTGTTCTTGATTGTGCACTTTAACATGCAAATTTGCCAAACATTTATTAAATAAAATGCATACTCCTCTTGAATTAGAAGTGCCAAAACTAAACTACCATTCACCATCACAATGTGAGCTAATTTGTTTTTCCATTGAATAAGTGAAATGGCAATCATGTAGACAATATATATGGGCATTAAGACTTTTGAGATATTTAAAAACATGCGCTTGTTTCGAAACATCATTTAGACAAAGACAGTTGTATGATACAATCTTTAAATTATCCATTCTCAATTCAAAGGATTACATTTTCGTTAACATACCATAGACAACAAAAGTCATTATCAATTTCTACAGTCAATACACAATACACAATTGCAGTCAATACACGATACATTTTATCTTCGTCCAAACAAACAAAAAGGCAATACAAATATGCTAAAGTTCGCACAGAGATTCTACTGGCAACATATATACACATACACAAAATAAATACACAATACATTGTATAATCATCCAAACAAACGAAAAAGCATACATACAATGCAACTCTTAAACAAAACATGTAAACAAACCATACTCCTATGTGCTTATACATAATACTCATGTATATAAGCAATAGGTTTTTAATAAGCATGGTACACCGCGTATAAAGAACATAAAAAAATATTAAGATTGAGAAAGAAACACAACATTTATTTTACAACAGTACACTATATATTTTACCCGTCTATATTGCTATCCCTGAACTGAGCAAATACATATATTTTCCATATCAATACTAGTTCTGACTTAGGTTAAAATATGTATGTATGACCTTTAATTCGCATATAGTCAGTTTGTTATTTATTGTTAATCTATAAAGTCAATATCAAAGTACATTTTACTGTCTTAAATAGTATGTTTATCAAGCAACTATAAGTCCATAGACTGATAAAGATAGTAGTGCCTATGTACAATGCTGATCCCCTAATTATGAAGTACTTTTAATTGCAAGGTTCAGAGCATCCTCAACAGTGACACTTTTGAATCAATGTAAACAAAGGTATTATATATTTATTACATATTGGATCTTATAACTAATAAATAAACAGATTATATTTCCGTAATATTATAGAAAACATATCATACATTTATATGCATTTTATGTCACAAATTTATCAGAATCACATTCGGTCTGTTATAATAAAAGATTATATGGATTTTGTGCTAAAAATGTAAATAGCCTCCCTTAGTCACACTCTAAGTCACTATTATTTAGCAAGTACAATAACACATGTATAACATATTATTATTTGCAGATTTGTTGTTATGATTATTCCGGAATAAATATATAGGCATGAAAGTTGTGTTGAAAAGGTTATTTGTATTTATAAAGTATTAGTTTAACAGTGTAAAGCAGTACCCTTGGTTGGTGTTATTTTATTAATAAGAATAATTCTCTGTCTTCGTTGATACTTTAAATAGTTGGATTTTTAGTTAAAACATATTTTATTTCACGAACAAACAAGGTATACATTTGCATAGAATATACTGTTACAACTGAGTAACGTTGTTGTTTATATCGGTGGCATTTAGTCATGTTCACAATTATTTACTTACTGCAAAATTAATTACTATGAAATTGGTCTAATGCTGCACGCTCGTATATGTATGTTGTTGTTGTTGTAATTGTATACATATCATTTGTCTGAGAGAGGTGTTTATGTTTATGTCGGTGGAATTGAGTCATGTTCACAATTATTGACTAACTGCACAATTAATTACTAGGCAATTGGCCTTATTATGCATGCTCGTACCCATATAATGTGTCCAATTGAGCTTTTGACGATGACTTAATGTATGTCGAACATTTAAAAGAACGCTGCTTTCATGTTTAAATGTTTATTATCACACCAATGTTAATAAACATACAAAAACATAAAACAGTATATTCAAGTTTAAAAGTACGTTTAATTAAACAGAGACATTAATTAAGAAAATGAAAAGTAGCATGTATCCATATCTTATATCATTTCTCTATGTTGTTCTACTAAATGTTTACTGCACAGTGTCATTGCAAATGTGTGTTGATCAGCGCTGATAACTGACCGCAGTGGGATACAAGTACGTAGGGATATAGTGCATATGATGTTAGCGGTCAAATGAATAGGGTTTAAACTAGGCCTTAAAATATTATTCAAGAGCCAGCCGTCTAGTCAGCTAATACAATTGTGTGTATGTAATTTCAGGTGATTTTTTTCAATTAAAAAATTCCGCGAAATTATACACTGATTTATTGAAAACATTCGATAATGTCGCTGAAAGCTAAGACGTGATCCTCAAAGTGAACATCGGTGTTTAATTCAGGAACTGTGGTACCAGCACTCACTGGGAACTTAATCGTTACATTGTAATATCATACTTTGATTGCATTATCCCCATGAAGTCAATAAAATATTGGTTGTGTTTGGTGTTGGTTGTCTTGGCAATTGTCGCCTATGTCTCTGTTTCGTTCGATAAATTATTTCACTCATGTCGTCAAATTGGGAAGCAGTAATGCTCCTTATATTAATAATATTTATCTCATACAAAAGCTCCAAAGATTAGCTGAGTAGTTTAATGTCCATTATTATCTGCATTACATTACTGATGTTTAAATGAGGACTGTTTAGACAATGACAATGAAACAAATGTCCAAATAGTTCATGTTGTGTTCTTGTTTTGGACGGTATACTGTTGGTTTGTTGGTTTGTTGGAGTTGAACGAGTTAGAATATGATTAATGCTAGTGTAAAATCGGTATGTTGACTGCAATGTAACCCACATGTTTAATCCATCATTGTATCAGAACCCCTTGCGAAAATATAAATTTGGCAGCTTTAAAGCTCTCCCACTTTGGATAATAGCACATTTAAATTCCATACAAAATTTGATGACTCTACACATTTGGACATAAATTCTGAAAAGTCAATTGAAAAAATCATTCGTAAATATTCACTCGTTTGAAAATTGTAAGGTATAATAATGTGAGAAAAACACACCGTATTATGCAAATATACATAATAACCATGTATCTCCCTTAACATGTTTTATCTTTGTATCGGTGTTATTCTTTTATATTGTGCACCTGTAATTGAATTGTTATTGAATTGTGATTATTCAATTCAATTGTGAATCTGTCATTGAATTTCGAACCTGCTGTTGAATTGTAAACCTGCTATTGAAATGTGAACCTGCTATTGAAATGTGAACCTGTTATTGAATTGTGAACCAGTTATTGAATTATGAACCTGTTATTGAAATATGAACCTGTTATTGAATTGTGAACCTGCTATTGAAATGTGAACCTGTTTTTGATTTTTAAAGTTATGTATCAGAAAATGAAGCGCCATGCAAATGACTTTGAGATTGAAAATTGAAATATCGGACACAATTTGCAGTAAAATCTAAAACATATAAACTTATTTACCTTTTTGTGAAACGCAAGAATGGTGTGAATTTAATAAATAAAGTTGGCATCATGGCATGCATCGAAACTTAAATAAATGAAATCCCATAGTTGTGCAAACATATAAATACTTGTGTGTGGTATTTATTCAAACTGTGAAAGAGCTGTTTTTCAATTATCCACTTTTTTCTCATTTAAAGAATTCAATATCATTAATTGTGAAATGCAATAGGCTTATTATTTCTGGTGACAAAACAAATGGGAATACACATACATGAGAGCATGCCATAGAACTTATATTCATAATTTAGGATATAATTTGGAATTAACATGCTTGCATAACACCTAATGATTACCTATAGATTTAGCTTACTAATCGTATCACATAGACTAATACAAGGTCTTAGATCATTGCAAATCTTGCCAAATGTGGTATCATAAAGAACTAACGGTATTGTATAATTAAAATAAGTTCTATTTTAGAGTTCGTATACATACCAATTACTAAATTACTGATTACACTAACTTACATTTAAGGCATTTTGTATTTATTTAGTACATACAAACATCATAAGTGATGACGTAAATTAGATACATAATAATTCTAATCAAAAGATACGACGCGTTCCACTTACAGCTTTCCATCACTACACCGGTTTGTATCCAGAACACGTTACCTAGATGCAAATATGTTGATATTATAATTGCATGATTGACATGGCCGCCCTTTGCCAATTCGCAATGGATCTTAAATTACAAAACGTTAGGTTAATAATGACACTTTCTGGAAACATAATTGTACTATCACACTGTGATTATATTAGCCCCAAGATGTGCGCTGAGAAATCGGTTATCTTGGCAATTTTCGTTGTTTTCGCTGTTTTGTTTCGAAATTTAACGTTCCTGGCATCTGAACGCTCACATTAACTGCGTATCAAGCATCGATCTGTTTTAACAGGAAAAGCTTCTTGAAACTTACATTTGCTTTATTTTATTAAATATATGCTAATAAAAATTGAACATTTGTATTTAATTTATCATATACCAATTAATACAAATATATGATCAATATAATACACCGTAGGTGCCGATAAGGCAAAGTTTTATCCGCTTCGAATCAAAAACGAAATAGGGCTCGCTAAACCTCCTCATATTGTTATTTAAGACTAACTTTATAAACTTTCAACATCCGGATACCATTGTTTTGTATGTGTTATATTTGTAATCGTTTTTAAATACATTTATACTATCTGTTTAAGTGCCGTAGATTCCACTTTGTTTAACTTATGAAAATACAAGAACAATATCGCTCTCGAGCGTTGCCACTATGACAGTAACAAAATACCCAGAAACCTATAAAATTTACCTTCTGCTACAAAACAGTATTTCTGACCATACAGATTTGCGCTTGTCAGTGATAACGGTTTCAGCAGTGTACTGGCGCTTGTAATTGCCTTTAAACTACTACAGATCATTTTAAAAAGGATTAAACTATATTTTGGATGGATATACTGCGTATATCGATAAACAAATAAAATATATGAGCTCTGCTCTGTGAAAAGGGGGTAAAATACATGTGCGTAAAGTGTCGATTTTTTGCTAAAAAGAGACTTTCTTTAAAAGAAAAATACCATTAAAGCGGAAAGTGTCGTCCCTGATTAACCTGTGCGGACTGCACAGGCTTTTTTGGGACAACACGTTACGCACATGCATAAAACCCCGTCGCACATGCATAAAACCCCGTTTTCACAGAGAAAGGCTCATATATAGTTAAAAGAAATGTTCGTTTTTTTTTTCCACCAATCGAACTAACCACTTAACGGCATTTCGACCTATTTCCTTTCAATGTTTTTTTTTTACCAGTCCTTTTCTATTAACAACATCTTTATTTAACGGAATAATATTGTAATAGAATATAATATTCTACGATTGAACACTCACCTGTATATGAATATCAGGGATGAATTTCCAGTTCATTAGTAGTTTAAATTGTTTAAATGTGCTAAGTAAAGTTAAACAAGAAATGTCTTTAAAAAAGATATTCGGCGTATATCCTGACTTTGAAATAAAGGTAGAAAATTTACTTTTTAAAGTTATTACATTAAAAACAAAGGTTTAAGTATTGTGGTGGTCTTTTTTCACTTAAAATCGCAAATCCACTGCATGAAATGGTTGTCATGAAGTGCACGTATATTAAACCACAAACTAGTGTTCGTAGATACACATGATACCATGTGTGATAACATCATACTTGTCCTCACGTGGCATATTATGAATTAACATCTTCGTCATCGAAACATTTGATCTTTTGATTAAGACGCAGTTTTCTTTCGAAGCATTCAAATAACACTGTTACATCCGCGTAATGTAAATATTGGTCTTATGGCATATGCGTCCAGCTTAGCGCAATCCCAGCCTTGCGCAGTCTGGTCAGGGGCCACGCTTTTCGCTGTAAAATGAACGCAAGGTTTCGTGGTAGCTCCTAAATATACTCCCCAGTATGCACGTTCTGACATGTCGTCTTTGAAAATCGCATTGTATCATGTAAATGGAACATCACCCCTCAATACTTTCCGATTTAAAATTCAAGTCACACTTTGTTTATTATTATTATTATTATTATTATTACTATTATTATTATTATTATTATTATTATTATTATTATTATTATTAGTAGTAGTAGTAGTAGTAGTAGTAGTAGTAGTAGTAGTAGTAGTATTATTATTATTATTATTATTATTATTATTATTATTATTATTATTTTTTTTATTATTATTATTATTATTATTATAATTATTATTATTATTATTATTATTATTATTATTATTATTATTATTATTATTATTATTATTATTATTATTATTATTATAATTATTATTATTATTATTATTATTATTATTATTATTATTATTATTATTATTATTATTATTATTATTATTATTATTATTATTATTATTATTATTATTAGTACTATTATTATTATTATTATTATTATTATTATTATTATTATTATTATTATTATTATTATTATTATTATTATTATTATTATTTTTATTATTATTATTATTATTATTATTATTATTATTATTATTATTATTATTATTATTATTATTTATGGCACACTGGAAGATGTCGGCAGCCTATTCTGGCTTGCGGTAAACATTTTCAGACAGACTGACCGCGTATCTCACACATGTGTAGCTAGATAATTACACGATTTCCCTTCTATCATGGACACTATTCTATTTCGGTAGTTTTGTCTCGCAATTCAAGAATTCAATACAAATGGCATTTACCGAAAGGTTTACATTCATTTCTTTCCCTAAAATTCGTTTTATTTGATATCTTGAAAGCAATACTGTGTTATCAACATAATAGTACATTCCGTCTTCCCCTGACGATTTACTGACCCTGCTCTGACCCTGAAGACTTGGGGATGGAATTTACCGGTAATGCGTAATTGTCACTGGGCCAAAATGAACATGCAGAGAGTAGTCAGCATTTCCTTATACTGATTAGTGTTACATCTTAAACTACAAAGACGCGTGATGTTGCAAATGTTCCGAGGATTATGCTCAAATCAGCCAATTGAAAGGATGAAGTGTATTTATTCGGGTCTGCTGGCTTTATGTAAATGTCATTTAAGGTGAAATTCTGGGTTAAACAGCTACGCCGAAAAAACGTTTACGTTAGCCACTGTGTATATATTAATAACTAGAGAAACATAGCTGGTTATTTGATTCTCTGCAACGTACAATTCGAAATGCGGAGCTCAAAGAGAATTGACATTGAGAAGAACTGTTATTAATATCATAAGTAAGAGTAATATTACAACGAACTTTAAATATACAGCCAGCAAGCTCAGTTTGTACGATACTGGACTATTCATCGGAGGATCGCCGATTGGATTCCCGACCCCGTCACATAACTTGTATTGCAATTGTTGATTGCATCATTTTTTATTATACTATCGCTCTACCACTGATTAAAGTACAGCAGTTGTAATTTGTTGGCATGGGTATGTGCACTGGTAACCAGCTAACCCAAGGAAAATGGGGGTTGAATAAATAACCGCCGTCATATGACTAAAATACTGTTGAAAACTGCGAAAAAAACAAAAACAATAAAAATATCAGAACTCTGTATAGTTTTTGATATTTGACGAAACCGTGATTTGCTTTGCCTCAAATTGTGTTTGACTTTAAAAAGCGGTCAGTTCAAGGACTCGATCATTTTGCAGTTAACATTTACTTTTAGAGCTTTAAATTTCGCACTTTCCGTTAAATTATCATTTATAAATTATAAAAGACAGTAAATATCACATTACAATGCATACTATAATCATAGTTCCATTGCTATTTATCTATAACATTACCTACACCTCAGGCAGTGCTGCTTGGAACATCGATGACCATTGGAAAACATTGGTAGCAAATATATGTCGCATTCTAAGCCTCGTTTACAATTAGGTTACTTACTAATTTTGTGATTTATCGTTTTTATACCTCTCGGTGTATTGGGCGTTTCAATATCCGACGCAATATAGCAAAGAAATACAATTAAATGATTGTCATTCAATGACATTGCTGTACAGATAATTAAGAGCAGCGGGATCAATGTTGAATAATACAATCCAAACGAAATTCTCAAGGCAAGAAAAGACGCATTCACGTACCAGCTTCCCGCCACAAGCAAATGCCATTTGTTTTAATCAGTATCTTACGAACTGCTCCCTAGATGCGTGTATGGCCTTTTTGCGAAATGCTATATTTGACGTGGCCGCCATTGTTTAATTCTCAAGTGATCACTATGTCTAATGCTTAAGATTACTTCTTTCACCTTTTGGTAACAACATCATCCTGTGATCATATTAGCTTATGTATCAGCGATAATACATTGGTTGTCTCGGTAATAATCATTGCTTTTGGAGTTTTGTTTTGCGCATTAACCATTTTCCGATGCTACCGGCTTTGGAAGGATTGTGGTACGCTGCTTATCTAGCTTTCCAGTTCTCAAACCAATACAAACGTATATACCGAAACTTATCCCGAAACTTAAAACGTTGTGATTAGATTAAGCCCTTTAAAAATTATAATGACGAATACGTCCAATATTATTTCAATGAAATAATAGTATTGAACACAATGTCCATTCGATGGGATTTTTGACAAGGTCATGATATCCGCAATTCTATAACGTTATTATTGTTGGAGATACATTATAAACATAGTGGAATGTGTTTGGTTAGTATTTGAAACCAAACCAATCATAAACTCTATGTTGACGATTCAACTTGCAATCAATGAATACTTTCAGACCATGAATCATTAACTTCCAAGAAAGAGACACGGAAAGCGTGAAACAATACAACGTTCTCTTATTTATATACTCCGAAATTGCATAAAGTATAAAGTCGTGTGTAACTCGATTTACTTTAGACGGAATTCTGCATGACTGACATATTGCACATTGGAATACACGTCTAAATTCGCATACAACAATCTGTGTCAGTTAACTAATTTTTACTGAATATTTAATTTTAATTATATTCGTGGCATACTTATGATATTGTTATAAACTTTTACTCAATATCCAAGTGAATTACTGTACAGACGGCCATGCATTCATTAAATAGTTAGCAAATGTATATTAACATACTTTTGCGTTTAAAAAGCTTATTGAAATTAATAAATAAAACACACCTTCTTAGTTGAATTTAATAAGCAATGTGTGCAAAGAATTGTATTTATTTTAATTTAATTAATTTCATTGATAATAACTAGCACATTGTTTGTCACTAAGGAAGCACAATGCCACTGTAGCTGTAACGTATGTTATAAGAAACGGATCCGATGTAACGGCAACCTCGAACCCTTTTAGTTTCCGATGGGAATCTGAAAAAACATTCATTCCAAATGACATTTCCTTATCAACACAGGATCAAAGTGAGTAGCTAATGCGTTGTCGGTATATTGATTTGGACAACTGGCAGTTATATCACATTATGTTTTCTCTAATGGAAAAGCGGTGTAATTTACAATCTGATAAATTGTATATCACGAAATAAAACCTTAATCCGTTTTACATTTTTACTGGAATACCACTTGAGAAGTACTAATTAGATCAATAGATTATTTTGAATCTGCTCCAATTATAATGTTTTTTTCTTATTATTTTCACATTCACTGTTCTATATATATATATATATGATTTGGCAAACTTTATTTGTGTTGCTAGTTTACGTGTATATATTATATTGTGATGAATGATTTAACAATTATGTGTTTTTTATATATATTATATAAAAGATTATATAGCAGTACCCATGGTTTTCGGTATTTTAATCAATACGATTAGTTCTCTGTCTCCATTGATGTCCCTAATTCTTTAAATAGTTCGATATTCAACGTGAATATTTATTTTACAAAATCAAAAAGAAAAATCAAAATTATGTGTAGTTATCTGACCGTTGATCCTTTGAAGGTTGATTTGCCGGTAATGTTTACAGAACAAAAACAGAACAACTCTTTATTTACACCCAAGTATACAAGGTATAAGGGCAACATAACACAACGAGTTCTAACAATATTTTCCAGTTCAAGTTGGTAAGAGTTATAGCATGCATAATGTGAGTAGATAATACCATACTATAATACAAGATACAGAGGGAAACTATAAAATGGACTGTTCGAACAAATTCAATTGTTACTAGTTCGTTGGGAGGTGGGGGGTGAACATATCTTTACATGTATATATGCAGTAGGTATATCTTTGTCTCATTATTTTATTAACCACTATCATTATCGATGTTAGAATGACATATCTTATGTTATGAATCAGTAAAATATTTGTTAACTTCTTCCATTACATAATTTTTATAATTATTTCCTTATTTCATAATAATTATCATCCATGTCGTTACAATTGTGTATTATGTATTATGCATTTGGCTAAAGAGCAATTGTTTGCTTAATAGCTAATAAATGTTGTTGTTATAAAATTATGCATCCAACAGAAAAAAAAAATAACTGTCAATCAATAATAGCCGTAGTTATGTCATTTGAGTAGTACATGTACAATACGTAATAAACAATAAGCATGCACAAAACAATTCAATACAACACACATTTTATATATAGTTGGGAAGGCATATTAACAAAATAACAAAACATTCTGTGAGTAGCTAGTAGCTACAGAAAGAGGTTTATGTTTATATTGGTTCAATTAAGTCCTGCTCACAATTAACTAATTAATGCAAAATTACACAAGGACGTTGGCCTAATGCTGCACATTCTTTACATAAGTGCTGCAATAAGCTTTTGATAATGACTAAATGTATGTAACACATTTTAAAGAATACTGCTTACATGTTTAAATGTTTATTATCACACCTTATTAATTTAAGCATACACAAACATAAAACGGTAAATCTCAGTTTCAATGTAAGTATCATCAAACCCAGACAATAAGGTACAAAAATGAAGAGTACCATAATGGTACTATTGTAATATATAATACATAATATATATATTGAATTAATATCCTTTTCGGCAGATGTTTCTACATAGTCTGTAATCGGCTGACAGGCTATAAGCGCTAATGGTACAGATGGGTCGATTATCTGTTCCTTTTCTCTATCACATTTGGTACCGTTAAGGACCATTGGCGTTTGTATCATTTTTGCGATGTGCAGGTCCCATTTAACTTTGACCTTTACATTCCAAAATTTTGGTTTTCTAAGTCGCAACCACGTCGAATGAGTCCCTACTGTTGATACTGAACACCAAAACCAACAATCCGCTGAAATTAGATACACACAATTGTATTATTTTACTAGACGGCTGTCTCTAGAATTATATGTGATGGCCTAAGTTAAGCCCCTTTTCATTTGACCGCTAACATCCGTTGTAATACATCTTTAAGTACTTGTATCTCGCTGCGGTAAGAATCATCGCTGATCAACACACATATGCAGTGACACTGTGCAGTAAACCGTCAGTAGGTCAGCAGATAGAAAGCATATTAGATATGGATACGTTTATGGTGGATTAAAACACTGAATTGACGACCCCATCGAGTGGCCCGACAATCTTCTTTTAACTGGGGTTTTAATGCAATGTTATGGAATGTTTTGTCTCCTTTTATTATCGTTAGCTTTAACATAGCATGTATTCTGAGGTATTTTATTGCACCAAATATGTTCATTCCCGTAGACGACAATAACAGTCCAGAGGAAAAGTTACTCGGCTTCTTACTGACGTACTGGGCGTAAGAGTATCTCGAGCCCAGTATAATTTACTTCTCTGTATCACGCCGTGCGGGATCAGGAAGAAGCCAAGTAACAAACTTACTACTTGTTACCGAGTACCCTTTTTCCCAGCAACAGGATATTCTCATAAGTTATACTGTATTTAATGACGTTATCTTGTTGACTCCTGTAACGTCACATATGGCTATTGTTTGGATATGAAAATCAACTTACCTGTTATTATGAGTTACACGGCTTTTTACTGACCCCATACAGTATGATACAGGGTCAGTATATTAAAATTATTATATACCAAAAACATTTTATGATGTTATCTTGTTTACTCCCGTGACGTCATTTAAAGTTACTAATAAGTTACCTCATATGAAAAGTTACTGTTCTAATAATGGAAAATACATGGCCAGCATGTGACCTGACGCAACCAATTAGACAACCGTATTATGTGCAAGATAAATGTAAAATACATAAAATATACGGTCTACAAGTGACCTGACTTTTCAAACCAAATACAAATATTCTGTACGAGGTAAGTATCTAGCCCTCGCAGTGACTTTAGGAGGATACATTTTGATTCCCATGTTCATTGTCAAGTTATAATAAAACTGATTTTGTAACGTATAATACATGCGATAATTGACAAATAGATTAATTCGAAGAATACACTATGGCGAGACTTGTTTTTAATAAAAGTTATAGTTGATTCTAAAACGACAAGTCGTGATTTCTTTTACTATAGCCGAATAAAGGAAATCAAGTGTGGCTTATTATGAAATATCTATTTGTGGAGCCTAATGTTTTGAAAAAAAAAAGAATTCCGCGAAACTATACACTGATTTATTGAAAACATTAGATAATGTCGCTGAAAGCTAAGACGTGTTCCTCATAGTGAACATCGGTGTTTTATTCCAGAACTGTGGTTAACAGATCCCCAGTTGCAGAAATATAATTCCATACTTCTAACAATGATTGACTTGATTGGCCACAATGTCGCATCTTTCTTATAATCACTTGATGATTGGGCAATTACCAGCACTCTCTGGGAACTTTATCGTTACATCGTAATATCATACTTTGATTGCATTACCCCCATGAAGGCAATAAAGTATTGGTTGTCTTTGGTGTTGATTGTCTTGGCAATTGTCGTCTCTGTCTCTGTTTAGTTCGATAAATTATTTCACTCATGTCGTCAAATTGGGAAACAGTAATTCTCCATACATATATACTATTTATCTTACACAAAATCTCCAAAGATAAACAGAAAACAGATTAATGTCCATTATTATCTGCATTACATTACTGATGTTTAAATGAGGACTGTACAGGCAATGACAATGTAAATGTCAAAATAGTTCATGTGGTGTCCTTGTGTGGGACGGTATACTGTTGGTTTGTTGGAGTTGAACGAGTTAGATTATGAATAATGCTAATGTAAAATCGATATGTTGAGTCCAATATAACCCAAATGTTAAATCCATCATTGTACCAAAACCCCTTCTGAAAATATATATTTGGCAGCTTTAAAGCCTTCCCACTTTGGATAAAAGCACAATGAAATTCCAGACAAATTTTGATAAATCTACACATTTTGACATAAATTCTGAAAAGCCATTTGATCAAATCATTCTTACATATTCACTCGTTTGAAAATTGTAAGGTATAACAATGTGAGATTTTTTTTTTATTATACTTATATACATAATAACCATGTGTCTCCCTTACAATGTTTTATTTTTGTATCGGTATTATTCTTCTATATTGTTCACCTGTAATTGAAATGTGAACCTGTTATTGAATTATGAACCTGCTATTGAAATGTGGACCTGTTATTGAAATGTGAATCTGCTATTGAATTGGGAATCTGATATTGAATTGTGAAGCTGTTATTGAAATATGAAACTGCCATTGAAATGTGGACCTGTTATTGAATTGTGAACCTGCTATTGAATTGTGAACCAGTTATTGATTTTAAAAGTTATGTTACAGAATAGGAAGCGCCATGCAAATGACTTTGAGATAAAAAAAATGAAATATTGGACAAAAATTGCAATAAAATCGAAAACATATAAACACGTTTACCTATTTGTGAAACTTAAGAATGACCATGTGTCTCCCTTTAAAATTTTCATCTTTGTATCGGTGTAATTCGTCTATATTGTTCACCTGGAATTGAATTGTGAACCTGTTATTGAATTGTGAATCTTTACTTTAATAGTGAATCTGTCATTGAATTGCGAACCTGCTGTTGAATTGTGAACCTGCTTTTTAAATGTGAACCTGCTATTGAAATGTGAACCTGTTTTTGAATTATGAACCTGCTATGAAAATGTGGACCTGTTATTGAATTTTGAACCTGCTTTTTAAATTGGTAACCTGCAATTGAAATGTGAACCTGTTATTGAAAGGTGAACCTGTTATTGAATTGTGAACCTGGTATTGAAATGTGAACCTGTTATTGAATAATGAACCTGCTATTGAACTGTGAACATGCTTTTGAATTGTGAACCTGCTATTGAATTGTGAACCTGTTATTGCATTGTGAAGCTGCTATTGAAATATGAACCTGCTTGTGGACCTGCTATTGAATTTTGAACCTGCTATTGAATTGTGAACCTGTTATTGAATTGTCAAGCTTTTATTGAAATATGAACTTGCTATTGAAATGTGAACCTGTTATTGAAATGTGGTCCTGTTATTGAAATGTCAACCTGTTATTGAATTATGAACCTGCTATTGAATTGTGAACCTGCTATTGAATTGTGAAACTGGTATTGAATTGTGAACATGTTATTGAAATATGAACTTGGTATTGAATTAAGAACCTGCTGTTGAATTGTGAACATGTTATTGAATTGTGAATTTGGTATTGAATTGTGAACCTGTTATTGAATTATAAACCTGCTATTGAAATATGGACCTGTTATTGAATTGTGAACCTGCTATTGAATTGGGAGCCTGTTATTGACTTGTGAAGCTGTTATTGACATATGAACCTGCTATTTAAATGTGGTCCTGTTATTGAATTGTGAACCTGCTATTGAATTGTAAACCAGTTATTGATTTTTAAAATTGTGTTACAGAATCGGAATCGCCATACAAATGTCTTTGAGATCAAAAATTGAAATATCGGACAAAAATTGCAGTAAAACCGAAAACATATCAACACATTTACCTATTTGTGGAACTGAAGAATGGTGTGAATTTAATAAAAAATAAAGTCATTTTTTATATTTGTCAAGTTGTTAAAATAGATACTGAATGTTCCGCGTATGTATTGGCACATTAACTACCTTTGTGAAGCATAAATGCATGCATTACATGAATCACGTTTTGTTAAGGGTTAGAACCGAGTATGTTCCGATTTAAGACAAATTTGAAGTAAAACTATCAAGACATACACAGGAAATAAGAACACGTGGAACATTGTTTTTGTGCAACGTTTACAATATTGCCTTCACAAGAACTGGGATTTTGTTAAAAGTAAACTAAGTATTAGGTAAGTATCACATTGACATAATGGCAAAGAGCGAAACTTGAATAAATGAAACTTCCATAATTTTGCAAACATATAAATACAAGTGTGTGATATGTATTCAAATGGTAAAAGAGCTGTTGTTTCAATTATCCACTTTTTTCTCATTTAAAGAATTAAATATCATAAAATTTGGAATGCAATAGGCTAATTATTGCTGGTGACAACAAAAAATAGGGGATACACATACATAAGAGCATTCCATAGAACTTATATTCATAATTCAGGATATGGTTTGGAATTAAGATGCTTGCATAACACTTTATAATATAGCTTACTAATCGTATCACATAGACTAATACAGCATCTTAGATCAATGTTAATCTTGCCGAATGTGGTATCATTAAGAAATAACGGTATTTGAAAATTGAAATAAGTGCTATTTCAGAGTTCATGTACATACCAAGTAATAACTAACTGAATATACGAACTTACATTTAAGGCATTTTGTAATTATTTAGTGCATACAAACAACATAAGTGATGACTTAAATGAGGTACAAAATAATTTTAATCAAAAGATACAACGCGTTCCACTTACAGCTTTCCATCACTAGACCGGTTTGTATCCAGAAAACTTTCACTAGATGCAAGTATGTCATTTTATTATATATGACATGATTGACGTGGCCGCCATTTGCAAACTCGCAAAGGATCTTAACTTACAATACGTTAGGTTAATAATGACACTTTCTGGAAACATACTCGTACTATCACACTGAGATTATATTAGCCCCAATATATGCACTGAGAAATTGGTTGTCTTGGCAATTTTCGTTGTTTTCGTTGTTTTGTTGCGAAATTTAACTTTCCTGGCATTTGAACGCTCACATTAACTGCGTATCAAACATCGATCTGTTTTAACAGGAAAAGCTTCTTGAAACTTTCATATGTTTTATGTTAGTAACGGTTTCTGCAATGTACTGGCGTTTTTAATTGACTTTAAACTACTACGGATGCTTTTAAAAAGGATTAAACTTTATTAGATGAATGTACTGCATATTTTGATAAAATGTTTAAAATATATGAGCCTCGCTCTGTAAAAAGGAGGTAAAATGCATGTGCGTAAAGTGTCGATTTTTGCTAAAAAGAGACTTTCTTTAAACGGAAAATACAATAAAAGCGGAAAGTGTCGTCCCTGATTAGCCTGTGCGGACTACACAGGCTAATCTGGGACAACACTTAACGCACATGCATTAAACCCCCTTTTCACAGAGCGAGGCTCATATATAGTTTTAAGAAATGTTCATGTTTTTTACCAGCACTCGAACAACCCACATGCCCACATTTCGACCTATTTCCCTTAAATATTGTTTTACCAGTCCTTTTCTATGAACAGCATCTTTATTTAACGGAATAATATTATAATATAATATAATATTCTACTATTGAACACTCACCTGTATGTAGATATAAGAGATTAATTTCCGTTTATCAGTAGTTAAAATTGCTGTAATGTACATGTATGATATAAGTATAAATATATTGAAAAATCGCCGATGTTAGAAACAAAGTAATGTTAAACAAGAAATATCTTTTAAAATAAAGATATTCGGCGTATATCCTGACTTTGAAATAAAAGTAGAAAATTTACTTGTTTAAGTAATTTCTTTAAAAAACTAAGGTTTAAGTTTTGTGATGTTCTTTTTTTTTCACTTACAAGTCGTAAATCCACCGCATGAAACTGTTGTCATGATGTGCACGTATATTTAACCACATGATAGTGTTCGTAGATTAACATTTTACCATGTGTGATAACATCATATGTGTCCTCACGTGGCTTATTATGAATATATTTCTTCGTCTTCGAAACATTTGATGTTTTGATTAAGACGCAGTTTTCTTTCAAAACGTTCAAATAACACTGCAACATCCACGTCATGTAAACATTTGTCTTATGGCATATGCGTCCAGCGTAGAGCAATCCCACACTGTGCACTTGCGCAGTCTGATCAGGGGCTACGCTTTCCGTTATAAAAAGAACGCAAGGTTTCGTGGTATCTCCTAAGTATCCTCCCTGGTATGCATATTCTTTCCAGAATGTTCGGGTCTTTAAAAATCGCATTGCGTCTTGTAAATGGAACAGCAAACCACGATACTTTCCGGTAGAAAATTCAAGTCACACTGTGTTTATTATAATAATTATTATTATTATTATTATTATTATTATTATTATTATTATTATTATTATTTATAGCAAACTGTAAAATGTCTCTAGCCTAGTCTGGCTTTCAGGAAATATTTTCAGACAGACTGACAGTATGTCATACATGTGTGGCTAGATAATTAAACGATTTCCCTTCTATCATACTATACTATTTCGGTAGTTCTGTCTCACAATTCAAGACAAATGACATTTACCGATAGGTTTTAATTCATGTCTTTTCCTAAATTTGTTTTATTTGATATCTTGAAAGCAATACAGTGTAATCAACATAAGGCTTTTATAAATAGTACATTCCGTCTTCCCCTGACGATTTACTGACCCAGCACTGACCCTGAAAGACTTGGGAGGGGAATTTACCGGTACCGCGTAATTGTCACTGGGCCAAAATGAACATTCAGAGAGTAGTCAGCATTTCCCTGCACTGATAAGTGTTACATCTTATACTACAAAGACGCGTGATGTTGCAAATGTTCAGAGGATTATGATCAAATCAGCCAATTGAATGAATGGAGTGTATTTATTCGGGTCTGCTGGCGTTATGTAAATGTCATTTAAGGTGCAAAGCTGAGTTAAACAGCTGCGCCAAAAAACGTTTACGTAAGCCACTGTTTGTATATTAATAACTAGAGTAACATAGCTGGTTATTTGATTCTCTGCAACGCTCAGTGTGAAATGCGGAGGTCAAAGAGAATTGACATTGAGAAGAGAACTGTTATTAAGTTCTGTTAAGAATTTCTAAGAAAGTGTATTCTAACAACGAACTTTAAATATACAGCCAGCAATCTCAGTTTGTACGATACTGGATTTTTCATTGGAGGATCGTGGATTCAAGTCCCGACCCAGTCACAAAACGTGTATGTCAATTTTTAATTGCATCTGTTCTTCGTATACTATCGCTCTACCACTGATTAAAGTACAGCAGTTGTAATTTATTGGCATGCGTATGTGCACTAAGTACTGGTAACCAGCTTACCCACAGAAAATGGGGTTTGAATAAATAACCGCCGTCATATGACTAAAATACTGTTGAAAACGGCAAAGATCAAACAAAACAAACAAACAAATTATCAGAACTCTTTATAGTTCTTGATATTTGTCGAAACCGTTGATTTGTTTTGCCTAATTTGTGTGTGACTTTAAAACGCGGTTAGTTCAAGGACTCATACATTTTGCAGTTTACATTTACTTATAAAGCTTTACTATGCGTTAAACTATCGTTTATAAAAGCCAGTAAATACCACATGTCAATGCATACTATAATCAATTTTCCATTGCTATTTATCTACAAAATGAATTACACCTCATATAGTGTTTCTTGGAACATCGATGACCATTGGACAACATTGGTAGCAAATATATATTGCATTGTTCAACCCTATACGATTCGTTAACTTAATACTTGTGTGATTTATCGTGTTTGTACCTCTCGAGGTCTAGGGCGTTTCAATATCCAACACAATATAACAAAGCAATACAATTAAATGATTGCCAATGAATGAAATCGCTGTACAGACAATTAAGAGCAGCGGGATCTTTATCCGTTTTGAACAATACAACCGAACCGAAATTTGCTGACAAATTTCAACGCAAGAAAAGACGCATTCACGTACCAGCTTCTCGTCACAAGCACATACCATTTGTTTTATTCATGTTCTTACAAACTGCTCCCTCGATGCGTGTATGGCCTTTTTGCGGAATGCCATATTTGACGTGGCCGCCATTGTTCAATTCTCAAGTGATCACTATGTCTAATGCTTAAGATTTATACTTTCATCTTCTGGTAACAACATCATCCTGTGATTACATAAGCTCCTTAATAAACGATAATATATTGGTTGTCTCGGTAATAATCGTTGCTTTTGGTGTTTTGTTTTGGACATTAACCATTTTCCGATGCTACTGGCATCGGAAGGATTGTGGTAAGCTGCTTATCTAGCTTTCCATTTCTCAAACCAATACAAACGTATATGCCGAAACTTATCCCGAAACTCAAAACGTTCTGATCGGATTAAGCCCATTAAAAATATAATGACGAATACGACCAATATTATTTCAATGAAATAATCTTATTGAACACAATGTCCATTCGATGGGATTTTTGACAAAATCTTTTGATATCCGCAATTCTATGACGTAATTATTGTTGGACATACATTAAACAAATAGTGGAATGTATTTGGTTCGTGTTTATATATTAAACGGACAAGGCGTGGTTGTAAATTGTATTGTGAATCGTGAATTATGTCGACCATACTTGACCAGTTGAATTTATAGTATGTTTTTAATAATCCATTAATAGCACTTTGACGTACACAGTTTTTCCGTAGTTACATTTGTTAACTTTATGTTCATTTTATATTATAAAAAATATATTATTTATGTAAACTTAAAATGTTATATAGCGATCTTTATATATAAGATATGTGCTAGCAATACTCATTAAGTTATATGCTTTGACACCTCCTCGTAGAACATGGCACTATAGCTATTATTCAAGGTATCTTAATGCTATTTTTGAAACAAACACTATCCTTTATTTTGAACGAATATTATTACTTGTTGCAATCCGCAATAAAGATGTAAGAATAAGGATGATGATGATTATTACGATGGTGGTTAAGCACTTTATGTTACCCATGTGTATACAATAAATCTCTATGTACATTAAAGATTGCTTGGACAAATATTAATCTGATACATGAACGTGCATATGTTTTATATGAGTCCTCTTGCTCTTGTCATAAAGGGACTTGTTCACAGTTTAACAAAATGAGAATGTTTCAACTTTTTATCACATATTTAAAAAAAAAACAAAATTAACAATGTACATCAGTGTGCGCAATAACACTAATGCCGCAGACTTATACTGAATGTACACTTTCGTTTACAAAAAAATCATCGTTAGAAATTGATAAAATTATAAAGCGTCTCAGACGCGAAACGATTAAAACATTTCGATTTCTTGTGTTATCGTTGTATTTTGTAACAACACGTGGATGGTTATACAAAGTATAAAATAAATGGCAACCCATGTGAAGACGGATGGTCAGGTCCGCATATAATGTAGTCGTAAAGATTCAACGACGACCCGAACATTAACTCTGAATTACACACATACACACGTGAAGACGGATGGGTGAGTGGTTTCGGCGCTTGGCTTTTACTACCTGGTCATTGTTCGAACCCTGGTGTGGTTAACGTGTTTTCTCTTTTTCTTCTTTTATTCTTGTTTTTATATTGGAGCTGTTTAGTTTTGATGTTTATATTTATTAATTTAAAACATTTAATGACAAACTTCAAAACATATCAAAATCTGTGAACAAGTCCCTTTAAAATGATCTGTATGCACGACATGCTCAACAAACATGAAAATAAGATGTAAAGTTAATAAGAAAACAAACAGGCATCAAACTGATGTACTTGTGTCTATTGAATCAAATAGAAGAAGTTTGCAACTCCTTTATATTTTTGCCAGATATTTCATGTATGGCCAATGTTTGGAATTGAAAAAGATATATTTTATAGACAAGCCCATCCAAGAGGTTCATATTACGTATACTCATCTGATACAGTCATTCAGACGCTATATCATGTGTATACATATACTCATCTGATACAGTCATTCAGACGCTATATCATGTGTATACGTATACTCATCTGATACAGTCATTCAGACGCTATATCATGTGTATACGTATACTCATCTGATACAGTCATTCAGACGCTATATCATGTGTATACGTATACTCATCTGATACAGTCATTCAGACGCTATATCATGTGTATACGTATACTCATCTGATACAGTCATTCAGACGCTATATCATGTGTATACGTATACTCATCTGATACAGTCATTCAGACGCTATATCATGTGTATACGTATACTCATCTGATACAGTCATTCAGACGCTATATCATGTGTATACGTATACTCATCTGATACAGTCATTCAGACGCTATATCATGTGTATACGTATACTCATCTGATACAGTCATTCAGACGCTATATCATGTGTATACGTATACTCATCTGATACAGTCATTCAGACGCTATATCATGTGTATACGTATACTCATCTGATACAGTCATTCAGACGCTATATCATGTGTATACGTATACTCATCTGATACAGTCATTCAGACGCTATATCATGTGTATACGTATACTCATCTGATACAGTCATTCAGACGCTATATCATGTGTATACGTATACTCATCTGATACAGTCATTCAGACGCTATATCATGTGTATACGTATACTCATCTGATACAGTCATTCAGACGCTATATCATGTGTATACGTATACTCATCTGATACAGTCATTCAGACGCTATATCATGTGTATACGTATACTCATCTGATACAGTCATTCAGACGCTATATCATGTGTATACGTATACTCATCTGATACAGTCATTCAGACGCTATATCATGTGTATACGTATACTCATCTGATACAGTCATTCAGACGCTATATCATGTGTATACGTATACTCATCTGATACAGTCATTCAGACGCTATATCATGTGTATACGTATACTCATCTGATACAGTCATTCAGACGCTATATCATGTGTATACGTATACTCATCTGATACAGTCATTCAGACGCTATATCATGTGTATACGTATACTCATCTGATACAGTCATTCAGACGCTATATCATGTGTATACGTATACTCATCTGATACAGTCATTCAGACGCTATATCATGTGTATACGTATACTCATCTGATACAGTCATTCAGACGCTATATCATGTGTATACGTATACTCATCTGATACAGTCATTCAGACGCTATATCATGTGTATACGTATACTCATCTGATACAGTCATTCAGACGCTATATCATGTGTATACGTATACTCATCTGATACAGTCATTCAGACGCTATATCATGTGTATACGTATACTCATCTGATACAGTCATTCAGACGCTATATCATGTGTATACGTATACTCATCTGATACAGTCATTCAGACGCTATATCATGTGTATACGTATACTCATCTGATACAGTCATTCAGACGCTATATCATGTGTATACGTATACTCATCTGATACAGTCATTCAGACGCTATATCATGTGTATACGTATACTCATCTGATACAGTCATTCAGACGCTATATCATGTGTATACGTATACTCATCTGATACAGTCATTCAGACGCTATATCATGTGTATACGTATACTCATCTGATACAGTCATTCAGACGCTATATCATGTGTATACGTATACTCATCTGATACAGTCATTCAGACGCTATATCATGTGTATACGTATACTCATCTGATACAGTCATTCAGACGCTATATCATGTGTATACGTATACTCATCTGATACAGTCATTCAGACGCTATATCATGTGTATACGTATACTCATCTGATACAGTCATTCAGACGCTATATCATGTGTATACGTATACTCATCTGATACAGTCATTCAGACGCTATATCATGTGTATACGTATACTCATCTGATACAGTCATTCAGACGCTATATCATGTGTATACGTATACTCATCTGATACAGTCATTCAGACGCTATATCATGTGTATACGTATACTCATCTGATACAGTCATTCAGACGCTATATCATGTGTATACGTATACTCATCTGATACAGTCATTCAGACGCTATATCATGTGTATACGTATACTCATCTGATACAGTCATTCAGACGCTATATCATGTGTATACGTATACTCATCTGATACAGTCATTCAGACGCTATATCATGTGTATACGTATACTCATCTGATACAGTCATTCAGACGCTATATCATGTGTATACGTATACTCATCTGATACAGTCATTCAGACGCTATATCATGTGTATACGTATACTCATCTGATACAGTCATTCAGACGCTATATCATGTGTATACGTATACTCATCTGATACAGTCATTCAGACGCTATATCATGTGTATACGTATACTCATNACTATTACATTGTGTGTGAGGGGTCTTTCGGTGCGTGTGTTTTCGTGTTTGTGTTTGCGGGTGTGTGCGCGCGTTATGACACGCGTGAAGAGCGCGTGTGTTGTGCATGTACGTGTAAAGGGGTGTGCGCTCGGGTTCGTGTTTGCGTGTGTGTGTGCGCGTGTGTGTGTGTATATGTGTGTGTGTGTGTGTGTGTGTGTGTGTGTGTTTTTTATTTTCAGTGCATTTTTTACAGACATGTACACTAAAAAATAATCAGAAAAAAACAACAGTATTTTGTATTGTAAGAGACGTATGCCGTACTTATACTATTTATCCTGTCACATGCCTTTAAATAAGCCTTTTTATAGTTGACCACGTGACCTCAATTATCCATCAGTCGCTCTCCGGTGACGGACTACTTTTTATCATTAAAAAATAAAACCGTTTCTTTTTAATTTTATCGTGTATATTACATATCATCCTTTTTGTGTCTTCTTTAAAATATATTACCGAACCAGCTTTCCGTATTTTTATTTTCATTCACTTGATTACGCAATGTACGACGAATCCCGTGTGACGTCATTTCGGTGACGAAACATTTTGGGACCACAATATTTATACGTGGTGGTTTTTTAACAGTAAAAACTTTTGTTTAAAACATATAACGAATCCAAAACGTATTTCGGATTGTGTTTAATGTGTTTGTCATGCATAACACGAAGAACAGACAATGGAAGTGCATATAGTTTTTGCTTTATTGTTAATAGCATTGGATTAAAGTTGTCATTGATGATTCAGGTAAGCGTGTCGTTTATGCTAAATTAAGTTATTTTAGGACTTCTGTCAAAGCTTAAATAATGCCATCAATCTAATCTACAGCACAGTTTCAACTGCAATTAATATTTTAATTATTTAAAAAATGTGCTACGTGTAATAATAATTATTTTCGATTATTTGATTGATGTGTGGCTCAATTGTATTTATAACGGTTGACTTGGACTGAATCATTGAATGTGCATGCAATTTGAATAAAATTGAGTTTTTGTTTTGCTGTTGCATTTTATTTCAATGTCCAACAATAAAAATATCACATTCTCGATTCGTTTTTAATTTCTTCTCATATTTTTAATAGGAAAGTATTAAAAGAAACGGTTTCATTTGGAACTATTTTTTACGTGACACAATGGGTAGTTATTTGGTCGTTAGGGATGTTCCGTACATGTAGGAGGCCCGATCAGAATAATTATTGTGTTATGTCAATTAATCATTTGTGTTTGATAAACAGTGTTAACGGTAAATGTGACATTATGAATAGAATAATAGGTTCGTGACGTTGATGGTGGAGAATGGTTATCTGGCTCGGCGGAGGATCTTATCGGGTTCGCCTTCGGCTCACCCGATAAATTCCTCCGCCTTTGCCAGATAACCATTCTCCATCAACGTCACCAACCTATTATTCTCTATTTACACCACCTTTGTGCATTGAATGCTTTAATGGAGGTTAAAACAATATTCGAGTACTATTTAATTTATAATTTACCAACCAATTAAGAAGATTACATGATAAATATAATACACCGTAGGTGCCGGGAAGGAGAAAGTTTAACAGGTTCGAATTAAAAAATAAGGCTCGCTAAACCTCCTCTTAATATTATTTTAGACTCACCGGATAAATTGTTACCATCCCGATACAATATTTATAGTTGTTGTATTTGTTTGTGTTGTTTAATAGCTTTGAAATACTTAAAACCTATATGTTGAAGAGCAGCAAAATTCTTTCTTTTACTTAGTAATATACAAGAACAATATAGCGGTTCCGCCATGACAGTAACTCAATACCCAGAAACCTGTTTACCTTATGCTACTAAATAATATTTCCGACCAAACAGACTCGGTTGCGCTTGACAGCTGTTATCATGTATACTTCCCTGACGTCATTTGAAGTTACTATTAAGTAAACTTATATAAAAAGTAACTAACCTAATACTGAAAAATACATAGCCAGCACGTGACCTGACGCAACCAATGAAACATATGTATTATGTGCGAGATAAAAGTAAAATAAGGAAAATACACGGTTTTTATTTGACCTGACTTTGCCTAACAAAAATAAATATTCTGTGGGAAAGGGTAAACAGCATCTAGCTCTCGCAGTGACTTTTGAAGGACACATATCGATGGAATATTGATAATAGTGTGCATTGTCATGTTATAATACAATTGATTTTGTAAAGTATAATACATAAAGTAAACGAAAATCAACTGATTTTCTCGAACACAATATATAGAGGCTTGTTTAATCTTGTTTACATCCGGGATAGTATACACTTACGTATTGAACACAAAAGATGTTGTCGCTTACAACTTAGACGTGTTTTTCAGATTGAATAATTGCGATTTATTTAGAAGCTGTCGTGAAAGGATCCCAAGATGCAGATATACAGTTCTTTACTTATGAACATGATTGACGTTTCCACAATTTCGCATCTTTCATATAATCACTTAGTCGATAAGGCAATTACTATCACTTTCTGGGAACAGGATCGTTACATCGTAATATCATACTTTGATCGCATTACCCCCACCCCTTTGAAGACAATTAAGTAATGGTTGTTATTGTTTTGGCTGTCTTGGCAATAATTGTTTCTTTCCCTGTTTCATTCGATAAATTATTTCTCTCCGTCGCACACGTCGTGACATTGGGCAGCAGTAAAGCTCCATACAAATAAATGAGCCTCGCTCTGTGCAAAAGAGGGTTAAATGTCCGCACAGGCTTATCAGGGACGACACTTTCACCTTTTTTATATTTAAGAAGGTCTCTACTTAGCAATAATCCAGTTAAGAGATTGGGAAATTGACTCTTTACACAGCCAAATCAACAATAAACACAAAGAAATAGAAGATCTTAAAGCAAACCTTCACAAATCGGAAATGAACAATACAAAAAATATTAACCAGCTCGAGCAGCACAGCCGCCGAAACAACTTGCGAATCACAGGTCTGCAAGGCGACACAGATTCCCAATCCTCGATATCGGTTACAGAACAAGTGTCGGCTCTCTTGAGTAGCAAACTTGGTATTCGGGTTGAAAAGAATGACATCGATATAGCACACAGGTTAGGAAAATTCACCCAAGATAAGACCAGACCAGTAATCGTCAAGTTCGTTAGGCGCCAAACAAAGTCTGCATAATGCGAAACGTGAAACTGCTAAAAGATACAGGTATATTTCTCAATGAGGACCTGACAAAATTAAAAGCGGAAGTGCTAGCGTCTGTAAGGCTGAAAGCCACCGAGATGGTGGAGCGTGCTTGGGCGTTCGAGGGGAAGCTTTATGTACGCTACAAAGGCAAAGACCGCTCAGACAGAATTGAATACGAACAGTTTCAAATGTGGCTCAACTAACCATGGCCGCAGACGGTCGGCTCACAGTCGTTTGCAAGCAAGGCCTCGGCTAACACGAATCGACGCCGTTAGCACAAAACTATCCGTGTTTATCTAATTTGACGCCGTTAGCACGAACCTACCCGTGTTTATCTAATTTGACACACTCTACATATACTCGTAGGTTATACATGTATGTTTGGCGATCAGTATCGACATAAATTGTGACTCTACCACATTCATATATGTGTAGTTTGTAGATTGCTGTGCTGTTGTATTTGTGATTATCCGACTCTTATTCATACAACCCTACTTGTTGAATACGTACTTTTCTTTAAAGTAAATCGCACACGCCTGAAATGTACACACACACACACACACACACACACAAACACACGCACACACACGCCTGGAATGTACACACACACACAAACACACACACGCCGAACACACGCACACACACACGCACGCGCACGCACACGCACGCACACACACACGCATACACACACACGCACACACACACGCACACACACACACATACACATACGCGCACGTATAAACACAAACACACACACACACGCTTTTTTAAGAAAACATCAACGTAGCATAGGCCATTGAACAATATCATGTTTGCCAAAACTTAACTTGTTTGTTTCTGTAATATGCAAATTAGTATAGACTTTGTCGCCCTAATGCATCTTTAGACAACATTTTTTGGTAATTGTTATAAGTTAATCTCACATACACACGCATACACACGCACGCGCAATCATGCACGCAATCCCACTCACGCGCGTGCACACACGCATGCATGCACACACACACACACACGCTCTTTTAGAAGAATATAATACCGTAGTAACAATTCTAGCAATTCCGTTTACAGTTATATAAATTTCAGTAATTTAATTATATTATTGTTTCCCAATTTTCGAAAGTTTATTTAGTGTATTCATTTACTCGAATGATAAAATCTTTTTGCAACGTAACAACATCGCATACACAACTTCAGTCTGCTTTATGAGCACCGTGTAACTGTGTTTGCCATTATGTACGTTGTTTTTTTGGTATTGTTTGTTTTTACTTATGTTTACAATAACGTATACCCATATGTGTATACACATAACTAATGATAATCTCTTTAAGCTAGAGTGTTATGTCTAATGAGATCCCTGTTCTATACATAAAGAAAAGTTGTAGTTTCTTTTATTCATCATGTAAATGTGTTTGCCAATATGTACGCTGTCTTTGGTGTTGTTCGTTTTCAAAAATGTTTGACAATAACTTATACCCATAAGGGTATAAATAAATCTAATGATCACCCCTTTATGCAAGTGTGTTTTATTTAATGTGTTCATTATTGTATACATATTTTGTAGTTCCTTTTCCTCATGTAACCGTGTTCGCCAATATGTACGTTGTCTTTGAGGTTGTTTATTTTTTTCACTTATGTTGTCAACAACTTATACCCATATGTGTATGCATATAACTAATGATACTATCTTTAAGCTACTGTGTTTTCTAATGTGTGCATTGTTGTATACATATCGAAATTGTGTAGTTCCTTTTTTTCTCATGGAACTGTGTTTGCGAATATGTACGTTGTCTTTGTTGTTTTTTTTTCTCTTCAAAAATATTAACAACAATTTATTCCCATATGTGTATACATATAAATCATGATAAACTGTTTGCAAGTGTGTTTTTTCTCTAATGTGTTCATTGTTGTGTACATATTGAAATGTTGTATCCCCCCCCTCATGTAACTATGTTTGCCAATATGTATGTAATATTTGGTGTTGCTGTGCTTCACTTATGTTTGACAACAACCTATACCCATATGTGAATATACACATAACTTATGATAATCTCTCTAAGCTAGTGTGTTTTTTCTAATGTGTTCCTTGTTCATTAATACATATCAAAAGTGTGTAGTTATTGTTTCCTCATGTAACTGAGTTTGCCAATTCGTTACATGTCTTTAGCATTGTTTGATTTTCAACTTATACCCATATATGTATACATATAACTTATGATAATCTCTTTATGCTAGTGTGTTTTCTCTAGCGTGTTCATTGTTGAATACATATTTAAATGTTGTAGTTCTTTTTTTCCTCAATGTTGTTCTTCTTCAGTGAAGAAGGGAACATAAACAGGAATTTAAATGCTCATAAGAGTACCTTACCATATTGTTATTATTATGTTAACTCGAACCAATTAAAAAAAATTGACACTGCTTCCTTTTTTGTTTTCGCGGGAAGCGTTTAATTTGTTTTAACCATGTATAGGATACTCTATAAATAAAGTTCATAACCTTATTCCGATTCAATGTTCGAACATCATGCTCTTTTAACTTTCCGTCTGTTTTACTGTCTAATAAGATAAAATGTAGAATCTTGTTTCATAAATGATTATTCATATTTCTATCTGTATAAATATGGTTTCATGACAAATCAGATAACATGTAGGGAATCTGTTGTATTATAAGAATATTCATTATAATAATACACAAATATTTTTATGTATAATTCTTCACACATGTTTATTTTTCTCTCTCGTATTTTAGTCATTCAAAATGTTTGTGTACTTCCAGTGTACGGAAGTGCGCTCTTTTTTATGTCTATATTGGGGACCAGTCGTTTATTGTTTTTTTTTCTCACTTTTGTGATTATTTCCTTTTACTTCTTCATCTCTATGGAGTATTCATCTTTGTGTATCCCTATTTTTTGTTTTCTAGTTTTGTTTGTTTGTGAAGACATCTTATGTCTTATAATAGAAACCAACTGGACATGTTATAAATTAGAAACTAACTTGAAAAGCACACACACATTATCATTTACATCACCCCACTTTTTTTAAATGATTTAATTATGTACTTTGAATGTCAAAGGTGTAAACAATAAAGACAAACGCATAAAAATCTTCGAATGGTTAGACGAAACAAATATAGTATATGCCTATTACAAGAAAGTCACTTGACACATACTTTAGCACAAACCTTAAAAGATGAATGGGACGGAGACATCTATCTCAGTGGACAACATACTAATAAACAAGGCATTGCCTTTCTGATAAAAAATAATATAGGGATCACAGTCGATAACTTTAACGAAATAATAATTGGCAGACAAGCAAGTATAGATATCAAAATACACGAAACACAATTAACATTAATCAACGTTTACGGCCCTAACATAGATGATTCCACATTTTACGAAACATTACAATCCTTTATAATTAATAACCAAGATAAAAACATTATAGTCGGTGGTGATTTCAATACTGTTCTTAACCCATTATTAGACAAAAAGAAGGGAAACCTTTATACTCATCCTAAAAATAGAAACATTTTGAATAACATAATTGAAAACTACAATATGATAGACATCTGGCATACAGTAAATCCAAACGAAAGCAAATTCACCTGGCACTCAAACACAAAACCAACAATATTTTGTAGACTAGACTATTTTTTAATATCTGAGTCACTTTGCAACATTATTGACATATGTAGCATAAAACCAGGATTCATGACTGACCACTCTCTAGTTGAACTTAAACTGCACAAAATTGAACCCGAAAGAGGCCCAGGATACTTTAAAATCAATAACAGCATCTTATTAGATACACAATATCAAACGCAAATAAAACAAGACATATTCAATACAGTTCAAAATAATAAAGATGCGAACCCAAACACCCTATGGGAAGTCATTAAAGGAAATATACGTAATACAACAATTAGATACACATCATTTAAACAAAAAGAAACACACAAACTTGAAACTGAAACCATCAACAATAATTAAAACACTTGAAAAACAAATGCATGAAACAAACACAAACGACACCGAAGCCATTGAACATGAAATAACATCAAAGAAACAAGTATTATAAGGAATTTATCATACACATCTCAATGGAATAATACTACGAGCACGTGCACAGCATGTTGAACACAATGAAAAAAATACAAAATACTTTGCAAACATCGAAAAACGCAGAAGTGAACAAAAACTGTACACAAATTAGTAGTCAATGGTGAAGATATAACAAACAGAACTCAAATACTAGAAGAACAATTTTTTTTTTTTCGAAACCCTCTATAAACGAAAACATGTTGAAAATAACACCCTTTTTAAAAATACTCATCATGCTTTAAATCAAGAGGAAAAACTATTGTGCGACGGATTACTTAATGAATATGAATGTAAATGAGCACTAAAAGAAATGCAAAATAACAAATGTCCAGGATCTGATGGCATCACAATCGAGTTTTATAAAATATTCTGGAATGATATTAAAACACATTTAATTAATTCACTTAACTATTCTTTCAACAACGAAAACTTAACTACGCTTTAAAAACAAGGTATAATATCACTCATTCCTAAACCTGGAAAAAACTGGGAATCCTTATCAAACTGGCGCCCGATTAGTCTACTGAACAATGATTATAAAATTGCAACTAAAAGTATATCAAACAGAATTAAAATAATATTACCATCAATCATTTCAAGGTCTCAATCTGGTTTCATTAAAGGACGATACATTGGTGAAAACGTACGCCTGATACAAGAATGCATAAATTAGTTCAACCAATCAAACAATTCTTGCCTTATTTTCTTTGGAGACTTCGAAAAGGCCTTCGATTCACTAAACCATTCGTTTATGTTCTCTTGCCTAGAAAATATCAATTTCGGCGAAAGCCTAATTAAATGGGTTAAACTATTTTATACCGATATTAGCATCAGCAAAGGCTTTTTTTCAAACATTTTTAACATCGAACGAGGGGTAAGACAAGGATGTCACTTTCATCCTCGCTATTTATTTTATGCATCGAGTATCTATCACACTACATCCAATCAAATACACATATTAAGGGAATATCGCTAGAACCTGACGAATAAATTAAACAGTCCCTATTTGCTGACGATGCAACTTATTTTTTTTAAATGACAGTAGTGACTCATTCAATAATCTTATAGAATCGCTAACCCTATTTGGAATAGCATCGGGTCTTAAACTAAACAAACGTAAATGCACTGTGCTAAGAGTGTAAATTTAAACAAAGTAATATTCATCTTAAAAAAGAAATGAAATTCAACTGGACATCAGATGATGCCACAACGTTAAGAATAACCTTTACAAACAATGAAAATGAATCAGTTCTAAAAAACATATTGCCTAAATTACAAAAATTCAAAAATTGTTTAAAATCATGGCAGCATCGTTAACTTACATTAATCGGAAAAACACCGTGTTGAAAACGTGTGCACTCTCTAAATTAATTTATGCACTAACTGTTCTCCCAAACCCACCAAATGATATTATTAAAGATATAAAATCAGAAATATTTAATTTCATATGGGACGGTAAACCTGATAAGCGAACTCAATTAATTCAACCAGTATAATATGGAGGTATCAGACTAACGGAAATAGATTAATTCCTGAATGCAATCAAATGCAGTTGGGTTAAAAGATATATAGATAATACCAATACGAGTAAATGGAAATTATTCTACCAGAAAATTCTAAAAACATATGGCGACTCCTTACTTTTTGAATGTAATATCAACAATAATTAATATTTTAGATCAAATTTCAACCAAAAACATTTTTCTATCGAATGTTCTATCGGCATGGTGTAAAGTTACTCATAATTTAGAAACTAAAAAAAAACAACAACAGAAAAACCATTTTATGGAACAATAAAGACATAACTAGTAACAATAAAACGTTTTTCTATAAACATTGGTTTAAACGAAACATAAAATATGTAGATCAATTGTACGACTACATAATAAACGACTTCTATTCTTTTGCTAATGTATGCTACATATTCGGAATAACTACAAGTAATTTCCTGAAGTACTACACTTTGATCAAAAGTATACCCATACATATTAAAGCTGGTACTTATACAAATAACACACCATGTACTTAAAAAAACATTCGTAGAAAACATAATAGCAAAACAAAACAAAACGAACAAAATATTTTACACACTTCAAATTAAAAACCCTGCCGAAATGTCTTAAGTTCAAACTAAATGGCAAAACCTTCTTGGAGAAAAAGAATTTAATTGGAAACACATATTGTTTATGCCAAATAAATCAACTACTGATATCACACTGAGAAATTTTCAATATAAATACATCCAGATAAACCTAGCTACAAATAAATATCTTTTTAAGTGCAACCTATCCAACACAAATCTATGTGATATGTGTAATGAACATATTGAAACAATAGAACACCTTTTCTGGGAGTGTAAACATATTCAATCTCTATGGAATCAATTGACAACCTTTCTAGAGAAACAATAATTAAATTTTAAACTATCTCTCTTAAACATCTGTTTAGGGGTAAATACATTCAAAATACAAGAGGTTAATAACGCTGTGAATTTCATTAAAATATTAATGAAATATTTTATATTCAGCATGAAATACAGAAAACAAACACCTACAATGAACTGTTTTATCACTTACTTAAAACTGAAGATTCAAATGGAAAAAGAAATAGCCCTTAACAATGATACACTTCATATGTTTGAGCAAAAATGGAAACACATTAAACTCTGATAACAAGTCCAGTTTGCTTTCTACCCACTTTATGTAACTCATCTGTATTCATAATTATTCTGTTTTTTGTTGTTAAACACCTTTCACAAAAAAAAACAAAAAAACTATTAACTTTTTTTTTAATCAAAAGGAAGCCACAAGGCCAAAACGTATATATAAGCATATCTTGTATAACATGTTTTTGAACATTATTGCTGCTTCACGGTATCCGTTTGTTTTATGACCATATACATGTATACATTGNAAAAAAAAAAAAAAAAAAAAAAAAAAAAAACAGTTTAGGCGGAAACTGTCGCACCTGATTAGCCTGTGAGGACTGCACAGGCTTATCTAGGAAGACTTTTTACGCACATGCATTAAACCCCCTTTAACAGAGCGAGGCTCAAATATTATACTCTAACACAGTAGCTCCAATTTGATGAAAACAGTTAAATGTCCATTATTATCTGCATTAATGGTGTTTAAATAATGATTATATAGACAATGACAATTGTTTTTGAAAATGTGAAAATGGTTCGTGTTGCAATTTTGAGTGGGACGGTTTACTGTTGGGTTGTTCGTGTTGAGCGAGTGAGCATTTAATTAATGCTAGTGTAAAAGCGGTATCTTAAGTCCAATGTAATCCACATGTATAATCCATCATCGTATCAGAACCCAATACAAAATATAACTTTGGCAGCTTTAAAACTCTCCCACTTGGATAAAAGCACAATTAAATTCCAGCCACAGTTGATACATCTTCACATTTTGACATAAATGCTTAAAAGCCAATTGAACAAATCATTCGTACCAAAACACATTATACATTTTCATTTTTTCATAAATGTTATTCTTCTAAAGTGTTCGCCTGAAATTGAATTTTGAGACTGCTATTGAATTGTGAACCTGTTATTGAATTGTAAACCTGTTAATTTAGTATAAACCTGTTATTGAAATATTAACTTGCTATTGAATTGTGAACCTGCTATTTAATGGTTAACCTGTTATTGTAATATGAACCAGTTATTGAAATGTGAACCTGTTATTGCATTGTGAACCTATTATTTAAATGTGAACCTGCTATTGAATTGTGAATCTATAAATTTGAAGTTCTGTTCGAGAATTGAAAGCGCAATGCAAATGACTTTTAGATTGAATACTTAAAAATCGGGCAAAATTTGCAGAAACATCAAAAACAGATAAACACGTTTAAATATTTGTGACTAAATTTTCCGATTAAAGACAAGTTTGAAATGAAACTGTTAAGAATTTCCAAGGAAATAAGAACATTTTGAACATTGTTTTTTTTTCAACGTTAACAATTTTGCCTTCAAAATAACTGGATATTTGTTAAAAGTACGATAAGTGTAAGGTGCGTCATTAAATTAAAACAATGGTCTGAGTTTAATAAAAAAAAGTCATTAATTTATTTGTCAAGTTGTTAAAATAGATACTGAATATTCTGCGTATGTGTTGACACAATTACTACCTTTGTAAAGCATAAGTCATGAATGAACTTTTACACGGATTTTTTTGAGGGTAAGAAGCGATTGTATTCCGATTTAAGACAAGTTTGAAGTAAGCCCATAAAGAAATACATAGAAAATAAGAAAATGTTTTTGTTCAAATTTAACAAGATTGCCTTCAAAATAACTGGTTTTTTGTTTAAAAGTACGACAAATATTAGGTTATTTTAAGATTGGCATCATGGCAAGAAGCCAAACTTACATAAAGGTTTGTGGACAGTATAACAACCAATAGTTTTGCAAACAATGTCGTATATTTTGGAATGCAATAGGCTAATTATTGCCGGTAACAACCAAAATGTAGGGGGTAACATACATGCAAGCATTCCATAGAACTTATATTCATAACTCATAAAATACAAAGTTTGTCATTTACATGCTTGCATAACAGCTAATTTATTGATCGTATCACATAGACAAATACAGCGTCTTAGATAAATATTAATCTTTCCAAATGTGGTATCATAAAGAACTTACGGCATTTAATACTTGGAATATGTCCTATTTTTTAGTTTATGTACAAAACAATTACTAAAAAACTAATTATACGAACATACATTTAAAGGCATTTAGTAATTGGTTTATTGCAGACTAACAAAGCAGGTGATGGTATTATAATGATATACAGAATAATTTTAATCAAACGATACGACGCGTACCACTTACAGTTTTCCATTACTAGACCGGTTTTAATTCAGGAACTTCGAAAACGTTCCCTAGATGCAAATATGTCATTTTATTCTATATGGCATGATTGACGTGGCCGCAATTTGTCAACTCTCAAAGGACTTTTAAGTACAATACGTAAGGTTTATAATGGCACTTCCTGAAAACATAATCGTAATATCACACTGTGATTATATTAGCCCCAAGATGTGAGCTAATACAATTGGTTGTCTTGGAAATTTTCGTTGTTTTCGCTGTTTCTTTTCGACATTTAACGCTACTGGCATCTACACGCTAACATTATCTGCAAACCAAGCATCGATCTGTTGAAACAGGAAACGCTTTTTCAAACCTAAATCTGTGTTATGTTATTACATATATGATGACAAACACGAACATTTATATTTAATTCATTATTTACCAATTACACAGATCTTTTGTTTGTGTTTGTAACATAAAATACGTATATGTTAGGCATTAAATAGCGATTTTACAGGAAGACAGTACTATAAATTCCGACTATGAAATTTTACACACTTATTTAGTAAACGTGTTTTGTGGTTACCTTGTTAGTCTACACGTTTAATAATTCTAAAAGATATATGGATTCTTAAACTATGCGTATATAACGCCCTTTTGCTACGTTGATCGTACAGTAATCATACGATGCCAGTGGCAAATTCGTTCTCTAAATTAAGAACAACATATGATGCCGTCAAGATTCATGCAGTTAATCATCGTCGGACACCCCCGGTCTATTAATTACGTTACTCTTCATTCCTAGATAAGTGAGCGGAGCGAAATCAGCAGCCGTGGATATCCGACGATGGCAGTTAATATACAGCTCGAGTAATATGGTAGTGTGTCGTGCATAGCCTAGTTAATGGCAGATTTCTTTTTGAATTAGAACTTCAATTAGAATAGCTCAGCGCATTATATTAAAAACTAAATGTATACCAACCTACATAAAATATCTGGAGGTGTAATACCTTAACATTATAACGATTTGTTTTTGTCCAACTCGAACGTTAAACATGGGTCAAAATATGAATATCATATGTAATATTGAGCATTGAAAAATGTTTTGGAAACAAAAAGGAAAGACATATGCTCGTAACTTATTTGTAGTTTTGCCGATCAATTTGCGTGATGTAAGTTTCTCTTCAAATGACTCTCTTTGTCCGTTGAATTACCACCATTCATAAACTCTATGTTGACGCTTCAAATGCAATCAGGTTACAATATACTAAATAATCGAGTCATGAAGGGCTGTATTCTCTAAAAAAAACATCATATTAAACATCATATTTTCCTCGAAGGCATGTTTTACACTTGAGGCTGTTGTTCTGGTTTTATCGTCTGGAGATATTGCTAGGGTAAGCATAGGTGTTCACTACTAAATCCCTGAAATAGGATAAAGTTAGAGATTAAAGTAAAAATTGGCACTGAAAAAGGTTACAATCCACTAGAAAACGGCAGAAACAAAAAGGTGCAAAAACAGTCGATTTTGATTTGAGTCGAATTCTTTTTTGGTTTGAACATGACATATCTTTTTTTATTGCTTAAATCGATTTAGCTAAGAATGCCCGTTAAGAAAAGGTATGGTTATGGGGGTCCCTATGTGCAAAATGTTGTATTTATTTTCGGTCAAAGTTGTCGCTTTTACATTGAAACATATAAGGAAACTATTTAGTATATTTTGACTATCAATGAATACTGTCAGACCATGAATCACTTACTTTCAAGAAAGAGAGACAGATAGCGTGAGGCAATACAACGTTTTCTCATTTATATTCCCTGAAAGTGCACACAGTATAAAGGCGTTTGTAATTCGATTTACTTTAGACGACATTTTTGCATGACCAACATGTTGAACATTTAAATAAACATCTAAATACGCATGCAACAGTCTTTGTCAGTTCAATGATTTTTAGAGAATATTCACACATTGTACTCTTGGCATATGTATGATATTGTTACAGTCTTTCATAACATATCCAAGTGAAAAACCATACAGACGGTCATGCATTTATTAGTAGTGAGTAAAGAAGCAAATGTATGTTGACATACTTTTGCGTTTACAAAGATTATTTAAAGCTAAACCTAACAAATGAACACACCTTGTTAGTTGAAGTTAATTACCAATTTGTGCATAGCAGTATAGTATTTTTTATTAAATTAATTTCATTGATTATAACTAGGACATTTTGTGTCACTAAGAAGGCACATGACCATTGAACCTGTAAAGTATACAATTAGAAAACGGATCCAATGTTACGGCAACCTCGAATCCTTTAGTTTGCCATTGAATCTGGAAATACATTGAATTCAAATAGCATTTCCTTATCAAAACAGGATCATTGTTAGTAGCTTATATGTTGTCAGTGTATTGATTTGGATGACTGGCAGTTATTTCACATTTTATTCTCTCTAATGGAAAAGCGCTGTATTTTACAATCTGTTACATCAGGATATGAAACCTAAATCCGCGTTACTTTTTTTCCGGAGTACCACATGAGAATTACTAATTTATTTTAATTAAAGGAGCATATATCATTTTGAATATGTTTTAATTAGAATGATTCTTTCCTGTCATATTAACATACATTTTGTTTATTCAAGGATTGACAAACTGTATTTGTTTTGCTTGTTTACGTGCATGTATTATATTATGACGAATGATGTAACAATTCTATGTTGTTTTATTTTTATTTTAAAACATAAAATAATAGTATCAATGGAAGGCGTTATTTTATTAATAAGAATAATTATATGTGTTTGTTGATGCCACCAAGGCCTTAAATAGTTGGATATTCAACGTAAGTAATTTTTTTTAACAAAAAAAATAATCAAGTTTACTGTCCTTTGATACTATGAAGGTTGATATGCCGGTAATTTAGTTGGAAAGAGGTGTTTATGTTTATATCGGTGCAATTTAGTCATGTCACACATTTTAAAGAATACTCCCTACTTGTTTTAATGTATATTATCACACCAATATAAATAAACCTACACCAACATAAAACGGTAAATCAAATGTTCAGAAACAATAAGATAAAACAATACTAATACCATAAGAATAATATAATCAGAAACACTTTATAATGTTGACATTATTACTGGTTAAAACAACACTACAAGTATTTTGTATTGTAAGATACGTAGGTAATTATAATACTACTTACACCACCTTTGTGCATTGAAGTCCAATTTAATGTAATTTTTAAAATAAGCTTCCTTTTAAGATAATCTTGTGCGTATATTTTTACAATAATGATTTAATTTCGATAACAAGTTTAATTGACCTGACTGATGTATCGATATGACAAAAACATTGATGACAACACAATAAATAAAAACAATCAATAATAAACACGTATCTACATAACTGCACATTTTGCGCCTCGACTTTGGTTGCCTGTAAGCGAGGTCACGTTTGTTCGAGTCTGTGCCACCAGCAGATCAGTTCGAATGCTTGGTCTGCGAACATTTGGAGCTATTGCACCGCACGCATCGCTCATCTTACGCCGAAGAGAGACGCTCCGTTTACCAGAGTGCGTAACACTTGAGCCAACATAAGACGGTGTTACCTTTCGGTGTAACGCCGGACTCATTTCCGTCGGCAACTTTCCAAGGCGAAACAGGCGGAGGAAAATTTCATCAATATTAATATCCTTTTTGGCAGATGTTTCTATATAGTCTGACATGGGTTGGCCAGCTATAAGCGCTAATGGTTCAGATGGGTCGATCATTCGTTCCTTTTCTCTATCACATTTGTTACCGACCAGGACCATTGGCGTGTGTATAATTTTGCGATTTGTAGATCCCAGTTTACATTGACTTTTACATTCCATTATTTGTTTTCTAAGTCTCGCAACCTCGTCAAATGAGTCCCTACTGTTGATGCTGAACACCAAAACGAACAGATCACCTGAAATTACATACACACAATTTTTCCTATTTGACTAGACGGCTGGCTCTTGAATAATATGTAAAGGCCTATTTGAAGGCCTATTCATTTAATCAAGTGTAGATAATTCTGCAATAGCTATTTGTGAAGCCTAGTGCTTTGAAAATAAGAATTTAGCGAAATTATACACATATGACATACTGAAAACATTAGATAAGGTGTCTTACAGCTAATACGTGTTTCTCATAGTGCAAATCGTCGTTAAATTCAGGAACTGTGACGAAAGGATCCCTAGATGCAGATACACAATTCCATAACCATGATTGACATTGTCACAATGTCGCATCTTTCTTATAAAAACTTAGGTAATAACTATCACTTTCTGGTAACATAATCGCTACATCGTAATATCATACTTTGATTGCATATACAATCCCCCACCACGAAGGCAATTAAGTATTAATTCTCTTTGGTGTTGGTTGTCTTGGAAATTATTGTTTTGTCTCTGTTTCGTTCAATAAATTATTTCGCTCATGTCGTCAAATTGGGATGCAGTAAAGTTCAATATATCAATACTATTTATCTTACACCAAAGCTTCAAATATTAGCTGTAAACAGTTGAATGTTGATTATTATCTGCATTAATCGTGGTTTAATACTGATTACTGAGACAATGACAAGTGTTTTTTGAAAATGTGAAAATAGTTAATGCTAGTGTAAAAGCGGTATGTTAAATCCACTGTAGCCCACATGTATAATCCATCATCGTATCGGAACCGCATGGGGAAAAAATTAATTTGGCAGCTTTAGAGATCTCCCACTTTGGATAATAGCACAATTAAATGCCAGACACATTTGAAAAATCTTTGACAATAGGTCTAAAAATCCAGTTGAACAAATCATTCGTACCATAACACTCTTTTGGAAAATTGTAATGTATAAAAATGTGTTAAAACACGTTCTAATGCTAATTTACATAATAATCTTATATCTCCCTTCCATCTTTGTATCAGTGTTATTCTGCACTAGTGTTCACCTGCAATTGAATTGTGAACCTGTTATTGAATTGTGGATCCGTTATTCTATTGTTGATCTGTTATTGAATTCTGAACCTGTTATTGAATTGTGAACCTGTTATTGAATTGTGAACCTGTTATTCAATTGTGAACCTGTACTTTAATTTTAAATTTGTTATTGAAATATGGACAAGCTTTTGAATTGTGAATCTTTAATTAAAATATGAATCTGCTATTTAAATGTGAATCTGCTATTGAAATGTGAACCTGCTATTGAACTGTGAACCTGATATTAAATTTGAAATTATGTACCAGAACAGAAAGCACAAGAAAAATGACTTTCAGATGGAAAACTTCAACATCGGGCAAAAATTGCAGAAAAATCGATAAACACGTTTAACTTTTTGTGGAACTGAAGAATGATGTGAATTAAATTAAATAAAGTCATGTTTCTATCTGTCAAGTTATTAAAATATATTCTGAATATTCTGTGTATACATTTACACAATAACTAGCTTTGTTAAGCATAAATGTGTGTACTAACTTGAACACTATTATGTTGGGTTGAGAACCTCGTCTGTTCCGATTTGAGACAAGTTTGAATTAAAACTATAAGAAATACACAGGTATTAGGAAAATATTGAACATTGTTTTTGTTCAACTTTAATAAGATTGCCTTCAGAATAAGTGTTTTTTTTTGTTAAAAGTATGCCAAGTGTTAGGTAATTATCGCATTGGCATCGTGGCAAGAAGCAGAACGTAGATATATGATTTGTGGACGGTAGTATAACCCTCTGTTTAAACATATCAATACAAATGTGTGATGTTTCTACAAAATGTTGAACAGCTGTTGTTTACATTATCCACTTTTCTCATATAAAAAAGTCCATGTAGTATAGTTCGGAATGCAATAGGCTAATTATTACTGGTTACAATCGATAAAAAGGGGTAACGTTCATGAGAGCATTACATAGAACTTATATTCATAATTCAGCAAAAACGAAGTTTGTCATTTTAATAATTGAAATAAGTGCTATTTTTGAGTGCATGTACATAACAATTACGAAGTAACTGATTATACGAATTTACATTTAAGGCATTGAGTAACCCGTTTATTTCATACAAACAACGTAAGTGACGACATAAATGACGAATTACAGAATAATTGTAATCAAAAGATTCGACGCGTTCCACTAACAGCTTTCCATCACTAGACCAGTTTTAATCCGAGAACTTCGAAAACGTTCCCTTGATGCAAATATGTCATTTTATTATATATTGCGTGATTGAGGTGGCAGCAATTTTCCAACTCTAGAAGGATCTTTAAGTAGAAAACGTTAGGTTAATTATGACACTTTCTGGAAACATAATCGTAATATCACACTGTGATTATGTTAACCCCAAGATGTGCGCTCAGAAATTGGTTGCCTTGGCAATTTTCATTGTTTTCGCTGTTTCTTTTCAAACTTTAACGCTACTGACATCTGAACGCTTACATAAACTGCGCATCGCTCTGTTTTAACAGGGCAAGTATCTTCAATCTCAAATATCGTATATGTTATAAAATATATCCTGATAAACACAAACATTTTCATTTAATAATCAACATTATATGGCTAGCTAAACCTCCCCTATTTTTATTTAAGCTTCACCGGATATTTTTTGCAATCCCGATACCATTATTTATATGTTTTGTATTTGTATTTCTTATTTAAAAGCGTTGAAATACTTTTTAACTATCTGTCTAAAAACAGTTATTGTCGCTTAGGTTTACTTATTAACATACAAGAACAATATAGCTCTCGAGCGTTGCCGCCATGACAGTAACAAAATACACAGAAACCTGTTTACCTAATGCTTCAAAACAATACTTCAGACCATACAGGATAAATGTGTTTGCTTGTCAGCTGTAACGTTTTCTGCAATGTGCCGGCGCTTTTAATTGACTTTAAACTACTGCGGATGATTTTAAACGGCTTAATCTATAACAATGGATGAACATTCGGGCGCTGTAGTTCCATATCCTGTTCTTAGCGCCACCTCCTTGGAATTGGCGCCATCTCTTTTGGAAGATTGCAAAATTATATATGAGATCGGCAGGAAGCCAATGTTTTTGTGAATGCAGCAAAGTTTATATGTTGGGGAAGCAATCGTTTGATGTCAAAAGCGATTTAATTGGGTGGAAATTTACTCGCAATATAGGAAAAACCAGCGATTTGTAATCAGGAGATAGACCATTTTTGATCTTAAAAACATGGGATGTTTAAAATATTGTTTACACAAATTTAAACCAAATATTGCTTAACAAACAATTTCGCGATGGTTTTTTTCCGCCAGCTGAACTACCCACTAGATCGCATTTGATCTATTTACCTTCGATAAATTGTCTCCCGGTCCTTTTTTCTCTGAATATTATCTTCATTTAACGGAATTATGTAGTAATAAATTAGTAAAGAGTGTTTTTTCTATAAAATTTCTTCAATTTAACACTCACTGACCATTAGAAAAACATTGGCTGAAAATATATGGTTGCATTGTATACGATTCGTTAACGTAATAATTTTGTGATTTATCATTGTTATACATCTCGGGGTTTTGGCCGTTTTAATATCCGACGCAATCTGACAAAGCAATTAAATAAAAGGATTAACATCGAATGAAATCGTTGTTAAGATAATTAAGAGCAGCGGAATTTAAATCAATTGGGAACTATACAACAGAAACGAAATTTACTGAGAAAGATTTGGTCAAAGTACTGTTTGTATTTTGGAACCGTAAGATTCCAATAAAAGATTACTAGCATGTTCTTGTTTTAATTATTTTCTTGTATAGTGAAAATGTGTATAGTTAATTCAATGTAAACCATGAAACGATAGCTGATACAATTTTCTGTGTTTTTTTGTACAATGTAAATAGAGGAATAATCTGCAAGGCAATATTATACATTTATTTTCTACAGCAAGTGCACATTAACGTGTTATTTGCATACGTTATTATTAGTAACCGATTGATTTACATTTCAATTAGATTAAAGTTTACAACAAACGTAAGACATAAATGCAAGTATAGTATGCTGATTTATACTCTTTTATAGCAGTTAAAATATGTAACGTCTTAAATTTGATCATGGTCATGTCCATCATTGTTTTCCATGTTAATTGTTTATTTACCTTTTTTTTAACTAGGATCATTTAAATGTATGACTCTACGATATGTGCCGTTCGCAAACTTAATAAAAGCCGCGGTCTGTGATAGTTTGGCATGTATTGCAGAGCTGTTAATGTAAAAATGCATCCATGCAGTGGTTTATAATCATGCTATTGCCTCCGTTTATGACGTTTGACAGTTCAATATTGCCAGATTACAAGTATGTATCAATATTGATTCAAACATTCAATAGAGATATGTCTTCAATTATTTGAAAACGTGAATAACTAACAACTATTAAATACTTTATACCACACAAGATATCGAACAAATACAAAAATAAAGCCTAATATAAAGCCTTGTATTTCCACGATGATATATTTGGATGTTCGCGCATATGATATATAAATAAATCAAGTACTGTATGATATATATTACCTGTAATAAACGACAAGCGTCTCATTGCGGGAAACGGGTGATTGCCAGACGTATCCAAGATGTCCAAACGATAAGCCTCGCCCCGGATCTTGTAGATCTTGCGATGGAAGTCCTCAATCGTTGGCGTATAGGTTTCCTCGTACTTGTTGTTCAAAAACCTCGACACAACTGCAGTTTTTCCCACTTTGCTCGAGCCCAACACCACAAGTCGTCTGCAGTTCTCTTCGGGCGCGTTTTCGCCCTGCTCCAAAAGCGCCATTCCGCGCAGGGTCGGCGCCGCTGTTGCCCAGCACAAGCACTTCGTGGAAACTGTATCTGCGCTCTCCTCTGCGGACGACAAATTCCACGGTCGGCTGCAAAATGACATGGTGTTCATATCGTTGCTGACTACTGTATCCTAAGGTATATATTGATTAATTCACGTACTTCTGTTTGTAATTATCCTTTCTGCGGGAAGGCGATGTTTTTGCGCATAATTTCCATATCGACTTAGACACTGGGTCATCTCTACTGGATTTGTAAAATGCAGCTATATATTAATAAAGTACGTGTATGCTAATGGCGAGCAAATCTGTTGTACTCAATTTATTGTGATTTTTTTATTTATGAACTTGCATCCTTTTATCTTTTCATTGAATTCAAATACTAAACTATTAAATACACGATATTAAACTAACAAACACTATATGTTTTATTTCACTACAAATTCAGCAGACAATAAATGTTAATAACAGAATTAGAGTTGAGTTCCATCGAAAAAGATATCTAGTTAAAGAAAGACAACATCAATTTTCATCTAAAATAAATCTTATAATTTTGCTTACATCTCAAAATACGTTTCGCTCATTAGTTCAGCATCGAAAAACAGTTATAATTTAGAAAATGATTATAATTATACTAATACATACACTGCAGACAGATTTGCCTTGCCTAAATCCGACTTAAGTATAATTAACGCTACACAATTATTTGTCTGACAAAATGGAATATGTCACTGCAAACGCTCACCCTTTTGATTCAAATTTTATAAATATTTACGTTCCGTAAGCAACCGCATTCGCGTGTAAATAACAATCTGATTATCACTAAACAAGTCTGCTAGGAATATCTGAAATGCTGTCCGCGTATTTTTCACACACAATCCAGGCGACGCGTATAGAAGTGTCATCGTCGCGAGCATAACACGCCTAAATACTTTAATACCATTATCGAGACAGCATTTATTTCTGGGGGAAAATCTATGAAAATGCCGTATAAGCTCGCTCTCGGAAATAATGACTATAAACTCTGCATGACTTCCTAAAGAAATGTAAGCGCGCTGCCAGTAGACAATGGAGTTGGCGATAGGTCAGTAATTACTGGCAAGGGGATAACTGTCCGATCTTACACCATAAAGCTCCTCTTTCGGACTGATTATGCGCAATCGTGATTTCAGACGTTTGGAAACGCTGAATAATTGTGCCGTGCATTTTCTATCAATATTAATTATTCAAGCAAATACGTGCCCATGTCAATTTAAATGGTACAGGAGGGCATGCTGATACTATACTGATCCATAAACACATAATCACAAAAAGATGGAGTTGAAAGAAATGAAAAAAATAATTATATTGTGCATGCATTCTGCTTTTATATTTGGGATCGATTTATAACAAGAGTATATTTGGCTGGTTTATGTGTAGTTGGCATCAGGCGAGTCTGATATGGCGTAGGAATCATGTCGCATTTTAACGTCTAATGGACCAGTCTGATATCGCATGAAATATTAACCAACAATATATTACAGTTTGATCTATTCTGCCACTATTTTTACTTCAAGTAAAATGAAACAATCAGACATTTAGCTATTTACAATGCAGCGCAATATGAAAATGAGACAGGCTCATGACGTCAGCATGGATCGATGTGTATTAAAAATTACACAAACTAAACAAAATACATTGCAGTTTATTTATGTTATCGGTCGATGGTATAATACTTAAGCACATGGTTTAGCGTGTTCAACGTAATTGTGTACTAGTGGCATTATAATATTAAATATTGCGTTGTTTTTAAAGCTATCATCACAGAAAGGACGCTGCATGCCTTCATGAAATCATCTTGAGCGTACAACGACAAACATCCGTGTATTCGTTATAAACGCAGTGTAACCGATTGATTTGTCCTATATGTGCTACATTATTGCGCGTTTAACATAATTTAACTTTTGTGCAACTTATTGTATCGCTTACCTATACACGAGTTTACAGATTGTTAAGTTAAGCTATTCAATGTTAGCTTGTTTTCAAAGTTCTCGACAAGATTCTTTGAGAAATGTGAACGCTGTTAAAGAGTATTCAACGCTGAATTTCAGAAGAAAAAATACCTGTATATTTTTAAGAAACTAAAAATGAATTTAAGACATAAAATGAATTTAAAAACAAATATATTCATGAGAAAAACGCGATAAATGTCACTTACTCGTGTGAAATAAGCATGTCCAGCAGCAGACGATCCCGAGATACCGGCATCTTTGAATAGCAATCCCGGAGGAGATGAACCAATATGAGTGCTACAATCGATCGATTGATCTTCACATCTTAATGTGCACTATATGATTCCCCTATGTATTTTGTGTAAATTGATCTCGTCTTCAATAATATTCTGGTGACGCCAGATGTGAGATATGCAAGACACAAAAGTTCACGAGCTTATTTGTTGTTGTTTTTGTTATGTGTGCCGTTCTATATCTTTCGTCGGATTTGAACCATTTATATACACACTTTAATTGTCTTAATTCATAATATACAATGAGACAGATGTTTAATACTTCAATTTATACAAATTGTAATCGAGTTTTTTCGAATCTCTTATCGATTTACCGAACACCAGACTATTCTTGCAAATCATCATTAAAGTAAGATATGATTTGGTACTCAAACACACTGTTCTAAAGTGTGGTTCAGTCTGGACCAAGCCTCCCGCGTTATATATCATGCTCTGTTTACTGTGGCAACGCCTGGGGTTGTTCAATACCTCACAGCATGCAAACATGCGATTACAGAGCCCGAAACACGTGCGCTTTATTGTTTGAAACTAAAACGAACCTCTATGCTCAATAATATTGTGTAGGTTTATTTTAAAACTGCACAGACACAGTGGAAATCGTATTGTATTATTAAGAAAGTAATTTTCATCTTTAATTTACATAGATAAATAATGAACGTATAAGTTTAATATTGTGCACGCATAAATCTGTTAAACAAGAGCCTTTCAATATGTTCTCAGGAATATTGCAACACATTATAATTAACAATTTGCATTACTGCGTTCTTTGTAGTTTTAATAGCAGATTTATTGCTGTCATTTTTTCAAATATTGTTCTGAAATTAATAGTGTATTTATGCTTGTTGTTACAAACTTATGTCTCTCTGTCAAATAGTATATGAGTAGGTGTTAAATGAGACACTTGCATGTCTATTTTTGGTCATTTAAATTCTTTAAAAACAGTAACCAGTAAATGATTACGTGTGTTGATATTACCTGTTTAACCCTAGTTTATGGATGAACATAAAAATTGACTGTTTGGGTCAGTTTCAGTTTCAGATTTCTTAAGTATAAAGTCCAACCATAATTGTGAAGGTTCCGCGTTTTATGCAATTGTCTTACATAGTTTGATTCAGCGCTTCCTTTAAATAAGTATTCTATTTTGTGTGTATTCAATGTACCGGATTGTACTAGAAATCCCTGTTTACAAAAGACACAAATAAGGCATCTTGTCCGAGGCGTTTTGCAAGCATATACACCTTTAAATATGTGTGGAACGTATGTTGATTTAAAAGTTTCTCTCTGCCTCTTTCGCATGTAAGGTGTACGAGAGCGAATCAATTGACCGACTGACGTTGTTTCTGACGAAATCGTGAGGTATATCCGTGATTTATGAAGAAGTTTAGGGTTTTTAATATCTTTGCGCGGCCAAACAGATCTTTTTGTGTATATTATTCAAACGAACAACCAGCTTTTCAATCGAATCCACAACCTTCCCATCAGACGTTTAACTAATAGTTTCCTGCATCATCCGGTCTCCGCGTGGTAATATTCAAAAAACACGACGCAAAATAAAGGGGATGTAAAACACAAAACAAAAACGAAATTCACCGTAAAATTAAGAATTTCGAAATTAACGTATACACTTGTTCTTCAACATTGCACTTTTAAATTAAAAATAAAATACAACTGCAGCTGAAGAGAAATTAATTGTTGATTGTTGATTGTGGTAATGTTTTTGTTTTCAGTCCTGATAATATTTTTTCAGTTCCATTAGTTCTATATTATTGAGCTAAAATATTAACACTTACCACAGAGCTTTTCATCTAAAAGACACAAACGATTAAGGGTTTGTCATGCTGATGATTTGTTTTACAATGTCAAATTGACTCTATCGACTTAGTTCCCCAAGGCTCAATGATTAAATTGTCTTTATCTCTAATAATGGAAATATAAATTGTAAGTGTTTGAATACAGAACAATCAATTCTCCACACATTTTAGTTGTTTTATATTGATGCGGATTGAGACCAGCAAACGTAAATAACAACAAATATGTGAAAACGTTTAAACATTTATAGTTGAAAACCATTGAGGATCATGTGTGCAATAATTAATTATTAATAATTAATAATACCATTAAAACAGCGTTGTGTTTGTAAAAAATTTAATGAGTAAATTAACAATAAATCAGTAACAAAATAGACAACCTCGCTACAACTCAAGGCAATGCCCACTTAACACGGTTTTTATGTATCTCAATAATGTTTGGATACTTCTATGGTTTTAATTTCACATGTTTATGTAAACAAGTAGATAGTTTAAACAATTAAACAAATTATTGACAAACAGCTCAGAGCTAATCATTTATGTGATTTGTTCTAATTGTTTGTCATTCATATAATACAATTATAAGCCACTTGCTTCGTAAAAAGTAATAACAATACCGTAATACCGTATTGTCTCTTACAATATGGTGTCCACGCACCGCGTATGCATGCCAATGTGTTATGGGTTTTTTTTAGTTTATTGTTGCAAGAAAATATTAAGAGGTATTTTTCTGACTGTTTTCACATATATAAGCAAACATACAATAGAACAGTTGATTGAGCATATATATCATAAAATTATATCAATACCGAACTCCTTCGTGAATTGCAGATATATATTGACTTTGTCATCATTTGATCTGGAAACTCTTAGAGTCAATATGTGTTGAAGCAAGAAGCTGATGACATGCATTGGGCAATGAAATGATAGAAATTGATGAAATTTCTATTGTGTCTTGCTTGTTTTCGATGTTTTTATAACGTATAAAGCTTGCAATAAGTATACAAAATGATCTCTGTGCAAACTAGTTCCGCATGAAATAAAACCAAATGAATACAGTTGTGTTTAAAAGAGAGTACACGTTTTCAAACCTTTATAGCATTACTTAGATTTTACAAGTTTAACCAATATATCTACAACCTCTTATTATTTGAACGAATGATTGAGGACACATACAACTTATCTATGGACGTAAGACTACCAAATATAAACACAACGGAACTTATTTATCAAGTTCTTTCCTTGGCCTGAATATTTATGCAGCGATTGATACCCACTTGCGAACGCTACTCATACCAATGGCGCAAAGGTAACGGAGAAACTTTTACACAGGTATTTCTTAACATGAAAAACACTGAAATACAAAATTACGGAATTAAAATATTGTATCACACGCAAATACCTTCAGCATTTTATTATTGAATGTCATATTATAAAACAAATGTTGAAAAAGTAGGATTTTAAACTACCGAATATGTTTTGCTTGGTTTCATCGCCTGCTTTAAAAAAACAAAATTGTCAATTACCTATCGTTGTCGTTTTGTTGAATGCTATAAGGAATGTCTTGGCTTTATCTTCGTTAACACAAATGCGTACCTACATGTTTAAGATCTTTTGTTTGTTTTTCTAAAATTTAACACGTTTATGTCAGGAATTAAATAGCGTATTTACAGTAACACAGTTCCGACTATGTAATGTTACACAATTATTTATAAAACGTATTTCAAGGAACACTTGTTGGTTCGTTTAAGTGTTTAATAGTTCTAAACGATTTCAGGACTATGCATTACTAACGCCCATTGGCTTCGTTGATCATAAAGTAATTAAACGATACCAGTAGCAAATCCGTTGTCTCAATTAATCACCACATATGATGCCGACGAGATGTATGCAGATTACATACCGCTCGATTAATATGGTGGTAAGCCGTACATAACCTTGTTGATGGTAGATGTTTTTGAAATAAGTACTACAGTAAGAATATATCAGCGAATTATATTAGAAACATGTATACCAACCTACAGAAAATATCTCGAGTTGAAATTTCTTAATATTAAAACCATATGTTTTTGTATAGCTCGGACTTTAAACATGGATCAAAATGTGCATATCTTATGTTATATTGAGGCATTAACAAATATTTTGAAAACAAAAGCATAAACATATGGTAGTTACATGATTGTAGTGTTGTCAATCAATTTGCTTGATGTAAGTCAACTGACTCTCTTTGTCCGTTCAAATAAAACCAATCATTAACGCTATGTTGAGGCTACAATTTGCAATCAATGAATACTTTCAGACCATAAATCATAAACTTTCAAGAAAGAGAGACAGATAGCGTGAGACATTACAACGTTTTCTCATTTATATCCTCAGAAAGTGCACAAAGCATAAAGACGTGTGTAATTCAATTTTTATTTAGACGGAATTCTGCATGACTAACATATTGCACATTTGACTTAAAGTCTTCAGTCGCATGCAACAATCTTTGTCAGTTTACTGATCTTTAGTGAATATTCAATTCAAATTGTAGTATCGGAATATTAATGATACTGTTATAGTATTTCATAAAATATCCAAATGAATTACCATACAGACGGCCAAGCATTTATTAAATAGAGAGTAAAGAAGCTAATGTATATTAAAATAGTTGTGCGTTGACAAAGCCTATTAACAATGAATTAATGAATTAAAAATATGTAAAAAATGAAACACGCCTTCTAAGTTGAAGTTAATTAGCCATTTGTGCAAAGAATTGTATTTGTTTGTATTTAATTACAGCCCCATTAACACTCAAAATCGATATCTATTCATACGACACATGAACACTAAATTGGAACATGAACATGTGTTGAATATATTATACCTCAAAAGATAAAAACAAGCATATTGTATCTTGTTAAATCTATGTTACCAGACCACATCTAGCGATGAAACTTTGTGTGTCACTTAGGAAGCACAATACCATTGTAGCTGTAACGGTTGTTATAAGAAACGGATCCGATGTAAAGCAACTTCGAATCCTTTTAGTTTCTGATAGGAATCTGGAAAAACATTATTTTCTTATTGCAATTCCTTATCAACACATGATCAAAGTGAGTAGCTCATACGTTGTCAGTTTTTCTCAAATGGAAAAGCGGTGTAATTTACAATCTGATATATCAGGAAATTAAATCTAGATCTGTTTTACTTATGTTCATTGGAATGCCACTTTAAATTACTAATTTAGATCAGGTAAAAAGGATCATATATAGGGATGAATCTGCTGTCATTAGAATGTTTCTTTCCTGTCATTTTTACATACACGTATCTATATTTAAAAATTGGAAAACTGTACTTGTTTTACTCGGTTACCTGTATAATTCCATTATGATAAATGATGTAACAATTCTATGTTTTTTATATATAAAACATTATCTATAAGTACCCATGGTATGTGTCTTTGTATCAATAAGATGCATACTCTATCTGCATTGATGCCACCAATACCTTAAATGGTTGGATATTCAACGAAAATATTTATTTTACAAAATCAAAAAGACAAAACAACATTATATGTAGTTATCTGTCCGTTGATACTTTGAAGGTTCATTTTCCGATAATTTTAAAAGAAAGAAGTGTGTATGTTAATATAGGTGTAATTTAGTCATGTTCACAATTAAGTACTAACTGTAAAATTAATAATAAGGACATTTGCCTAATACTGCAATCTCGGATACATATACGAATACATATAATGTGCTCAAATGAGCTTTTAATAATGACTAAATATATGTCACACATTTTAAAGAATACTGCTGACTTGTTTAATTGTTTATTATTACACCAATATGAATAAACATACCAAACATAAAACGGATAGGTAAATCAAAGTTTCAATGTTTTCATGTAATGTACAATGTAACAGAGAAAATAAGGTAATATATGAAAAGTAACATACGTGTATATATAGAATATTGGTTGACTTAATATCCTACTCTTATTATCCAGCGTTTTTTCAAAGCTTTTTTATAAAGGAAGGTCTTAAAATAATTATTGAAAACAACAATTTTCGCTTCAACGACAGATTTTATAACCAAATAAAAGGAACAGCTACGGGTACTAAGGTAGCCCCTACATATGCAAATTTATAATGGGATATTTAGAACAGAACTTGTATCATCAAATCAAAATTACATTTTGGTTTCCGTTTTTTAAATATTTTGGAAAAGATATTTAGATGACTGCTTTTTGTTCTGGATTTAAAATATAAATGAAATACACTCTTTTCATAGTATACTTATGAATTTGCGCCCTGATATTAAATTTACAATAGAAATAAACAACTGTAAATTACCATTTCTTGACATACTTGATATTAAAAAAACAAACGCATATTATCACGGATATATACTACAAAAGTACGGATTCCAGGCAGTATTTCAGCTTTAAATCATACAAAAATAAATAATCCGTACACGCTGGCTTAAATAATTTGCACTATTGTCTCCGATCATGAACTTAAACTGAAACGCCTTAATGAGCTTGAACAATCACTTTTAAAAGAAAAAGACCCTAAATCTGTCATTAAACAAGGTATCCAAAAAGCTCTTTCGGTTCCGCGTGAAATTTTACTAACAGAAAAACCTGCGGAAAATACATATGTTATACCATTCATTTGTACTTATAATCCTTAAAAAAAAAGAAGTATTCAGTGTACTGAAAAATAATATTGAAATTTTAAAAACTAACCCAAGTATGAACCAAATTTTACAAAATGCAAAAATAATGGAGTGTAAAAAAATCACCTAATTTAAAGCAGTTACTCACAAATCTAATTTTAACACAGTCTAGCTCACTATGAAATGTAACGATCCAAGATGCTGCATGTGTGGCTATATTAAAGAAGGCGACGGCTTTAATTTTCAAGGTAAACTATTTAAAATAAAAACAGAAGTGTCATGCGATGTTAAAATTTTTATTTATGTCTGAGTATGTAGTGGTTGCAATAAATATTACATTGGAAAAACTGGAGATAAACTACGTAATCGACGAACTGTTCATGAACAACAAATGCGCGATCCTTCAACAAGACAAACGCCATTAAGCAAACTGATGAATGTTCTAAAATGGAAACCAAAAATTAAAATATGTCCATTTTATAAGTTATATTCGGACTCTGTTACAGCTAGTTAGCAAAAGAACAATTTATTATTTATTTATTTAAGCCCCTGTTAAATTTATTGTAATCATTTGACGTTTGACGTCGTAATATAAGTAACGTCTTACTATAGACAATTTGACGTTATTGTGTATATTGTATATGCCCTGATGAGCTGTGCGAAACTTTTATACAGTTTTTCTTATACCCATGCGACGTTTGTTTACTTTTTCAAAATATATATATATATATATTTATTTATTTATTTATTTATCGTGTATATTTTTTATATCCAGTGGATTTTTACAGACCTGCATACTCACACATACTCAGAAACAATATATAATGTTGATATTATAACTGGTAAAATCAACAACAACAGTAATTTATATTGTAAGAGACGTATGTTATACTGATATTAGCTACACCAACTTTGTGCATCGAATGCTTTAATGGAGTTTTAAAAAATATTCGAGTACAATTTAATGTAATTTTTCAAATAAGCTGCCTTTTAAGATAAACTTGTTCGTGTATTTTTAAACAATAATGATTTAATTTCGACAACAAGTCAGAAATATGTGCGCGTATCGATATGACAAAAACATTGATGACAACACAATGAATGTAAACAATCAATAATAAACACATAGCTACATAACTGCACATTTTGCGCCTCGACTTTGGTTCCCTGTGAGCGAGGTCACGTTTGTTCGAGTCTGTGCCACCAGCAGATCAGTTCGAATGCTAGGTCTGCGTACATTAGGAGCTATTGCACCACACGCATCGCTCATCTTACGCCGAAGCGAGACGCTCCGTTTACCGGAGTGCGTAACACTCGAGCCAACGTAAGACGGTGTTACCTTTCGGTGTAACGACGGACTCATTTCCGTCGGCAACTTTCCAAGGAGAAATAGGCGGAGGAAAATTTCATGGATATTAATATCCTTTTTGGCAGATGTTTCTATATAGCCTGACATCGGCTGGCCGGTTATAAGCGCCAATGGTTCAGATGGGTCAATCATTCGTTCCTTTTCTCTATCACATTTGTTACCGACAAGGACCATTGGCGTATGTATCATTTTGCGATTTGCAGATCCCAGTTTACATTGACTTTTACATTCCATTATTTGTTTTCTTAGTCTCGCAATCTCGTCGAATGATTCCCTACTGTTGATGCTGAACACCAAAACGAACAGATCACCTGAAATTTCATACACACAATTGTATAATGTGACTAGACGGCTGACTCTTGAATAATGTGTAAAGGTCTATTTTAAGCCCTAGTAATTTGACCGCTAACATCCTTTGTACTATATGCCTGTATACTTGTATCCCGTTCGGCCAGTTATCAGCGCTGATCAAAACACATATGCAATGACAAAAAATAAGTAGGTCAGCGGAGAGAAAAAAGATTTTGATATGGATAAGTTTGTGGTAGATTGAAACACTCAATGAACGACCCAATCGAATGGCCCGACACTCCTTAAACTGGAGTTCTAATACAATGTTAAGGAGTGTTGTTATACCTTTTATCATCGTTTAATAAAACATGGCATTCATGCTGATGTATTCACTTGCACAAAATGTGTTTGTGCATGCGACGAAAATAACAGTTCAGACTAATTGTAACTCGGCTTCTTATTGACCCATGTGTGATACATGATCCTTGGATTATTACTGGGCGTAAAAGTATCTCGAGCAATAGTATATACATTCACTTCTCTGTATCACATCGTGTGGGATCAGTAAGAAGCCGTTTAACGACTTAACTAATTGTTCCCGAGAACCATTTGTCCCAGAAACAGCGTAGTATCATGACACAATTTAGTTATACTGTATTTGATGACTTCGTCTTGTTGACTCCCGTAACGTTATTTCTGGTTATTGACTGGATATGAAAATCTACTTACCTGATATTAATAGTTACATGGCTTCTTACTGAACCCATGCAGTATGATACAGGGTCAGTATATTATATTATAAAAAAAAACTATTGGAAGAACACAAACATGATCAAGTTTATTGACTTTTTACACACTGACAATGAAACAACTGTACTAAATCTATCCTGTGACAATAGGATCCTTAGATGCAGATATATAATTCCATACTTATAACCATGATTTACTGGTCTCAATGTCGCATCTTTCTTATAATCACGAGGTAATTACTTTCACTGTCTCGGAAAACACTCGTTACATCGTAATATTATACTTCGATTACATCCCCCCACTATAAAGCCAAAAGTTTGATACATTAGTTCGATAATGTCGTCAAATTGGGCAGCAGTAAAGTTCCATATAAATATTATATTTATCTTACACAAAAGCTATGAAAATTTCCTGAATACATGTTAATGTCTATTATTATATACATTAATAATGTTTTACTAATGATTAAAGAGACTATGACGATTGTTTTGTTTGAAAATGTGAAAATAATTCATGTTGTCTTCTTGTGTGTAAAGGGATCCTGTTTGAGTGTTTGTGTCGGACGAGTAAGTATATGATTAATGCTAGTGTAAAAGAGGTATGTTGAGTCCAATGTAACCCAAATATATAATCCATCATCGTATCATAGCCACTTGGAAAAATATTAATTGTGCAGCTTTAAAACTCTCCCACTTTGGATTGTTACACAAATAAATTTCAGATAAATTTTGATAAATCTGAAAAGTTTGACATACATTCTTTAAAGCCAATTGAACAAATTATTCGAACAAATACACTCTTTAAAAAAGTGTAAGTTATTAAAATGGGGGAAAACATTCTTATGCTTATTCACATAATAATCATTTATCTCCCTTATACATTCTCATCTGTTGCGAACCTGTTATTGAAATATGAACCTGCTATTGAAACGTGAACCTGTTATTGGATTTTGAACCTGTTATTGAAATATGAACCTGCTATTGAAATGTGAACCTGTTTTTGAATTCTGAACCTGTCATTGAATTGTGAACCTGTAATTGAATTTTGAAGCTATGTTCCAGAATAGGAAGCGCAATGAAAATGACTTTTAGTTTGAACACTTTAAAATGGGACAACATGTGCATAACAATCGAAAACTGAAGAATGGTGTGAATTAAATAGGATTTATTCATTTATCAATTATCAATTTTATACTTTTAGTGCATATTTTGCGTATATATTGGTGCAATAACTACCTTTGTAAAGCATAAATGCATGTATTAACTAAAACACTGTTTTTATTAGGTTTAGAACCGAATAAATACAGAATCATTTTAATCAAAAGGTTCGACACGTTCCACTAACAGCTTTCCATCAATAGACCGGTTTTAATTAACAAACTTCGAAAACGTTCATTAATACAAATATGTCATTGTATTATATATTGCCTGATTGACATGGCCGCAATTTGCCAACTCTGAAAGGATATTTAAGTACAATACATTTGGTTAATAATGGTACTTTCTGGAAACATAATCGTAATATCACACTGTGATTATATTAGCCCCAAGATGTGCGCTAAGATATTGTTTGCCTTGGCATTTTTCGATGTTTCCTCTGTTTCTTTTCGCAATTTAACGCTACCAACATCTGAGCGCTTACACAAACTGCGTATCAAGCATCGCTCTGTTTTAACAGGACATGTTTCTTCAATCTAAAATCTGTTATATGTCATCACATATATGCTTATAAACACAAACATTTTTATTTAATGTATCATTTACCAATTGAGAAAAATACAGGATAAATAGAATACACCGAATGTGTCAGGAAGTGTACACGGTTCGAATCACAAACATTATATGGCTAGCTAAACCTCCACTATTTAAATTAAGCCTCACCGGATACATTTTGCCATCCCGATACCATTATTTATATGTGTTGTATTTGTATTTCTTAATTAATAGCATTGTAATACTTGTAACTCACCGTTTAAGAACACTTAATTTCGCTTTGTTTTACTTCTAAACATACAAGAACAGTATAGCTCTCGAGCGTTGCCGCCATGACAGTAAAAAATACCCAGAAACCAGTTTACCTTATGCTTCAAAACAATAGTTCCGACCATATAGAATAAACGTGTGTGCTTGTCAGCTGTAACGGGTTCTGCAATGTGCCGGCGCTTTCAATTGACTTTAAACTACTACGGATGCTGTTAAACGGTTAAATCTATAACAATGGATGAACATTTGGGCAATTTAGTTTCACCTTCTATTCTTAGCGTCACCTCCTTGGCATCGACGCCATCTCTTTTGGAAGAACGAACAATTATCTATGAGATCGGCATAAAGTCAATATTTTTGTGAATGCAGCAACGTTTATTTGTTGAAAGCATTCGTTTGATGTCGAAAGCGATTTAATTGGGTTGAAATTTACTCGCCATACAGGCAAAAACAGCGATTTGCTTTTAAAACCTCCACCGTGCTACAACTTACGTTTCCAAATGGATTGTGATTGTATGTTTCTGTACATTTGTGGATGAATCAATATTCGCGGGGGCGCACGACATTGCCCGATGTTTAAAATTATGTTAAAAATGTCGAAAACACAAACATATAAAACCGACGCACCCTGTAGAATTGTCAGTATCACTTTCTGGGAACATAGCATCAAAAACATCTGGTTCTTAGAGCCATCTCGCAAGTAGCATTGGCTCGTTTATTAATGCATCTCAAAAATAGGTGGCGACCGTGATTAACGGTCGTGATAAAGATGCTGCTTATAATTTATCAAGAAAATGTTTAAAATATATGTTGACACAAATTTAAACCAAATATTGCTTTAAAGACAATTTCGCGTTTTTTTTCTGCCAGTCGAACTACCCATTAGATCACATTTCGACCTATTTCCCTTTAATAAATTGTTTCCCAGTCGTTTTTTCTCTTAATAGCATCTTCATTTAACGGCAAAATATTGTAATACATTAGTTACGAGTATTTTTGTCTGTAATATTTTTTAATTTAACACTCACTGACCATTAGAAAAACATTGGTCGAAAATATATGGTTGCATTGTATACGATTTGTTAACTTAATAAATTAATGATTTATCATTGTTATACCTTTCGAGGTTTTGGGCTTATCAATTAAAATGATAATTATGGAATTAAATCGTTGTAAAGATAATTAAGAGCAGCGGTATTTAAATCAATTGTGAACTATACAACAAAAACGAAATTGTCTGACAAAGTTCTTTTTGTATTATAAAACCGTCAGATTCCAATAAAAGTTTACTAGCATGTTCTTGTTTGCATTATTTTCTATTATAGGGAAAATATGTATATTTAATTCGATATAAACCAAGAAACGATGCAAATACAATATACTGTTTTTCTTCTTCAATGTAAATAGAGGAATAATCTGCAAGGTAATATTGGATATTTATTTTTTAACGCGAGTGCACAGTTACGTGTTATCTGCACACTTTATTATTATTAACAAATTGATTTACATTTCAATTACATTAAAGTGTAAACCAAACGTAAAACATAAATGCAACTATAGTATGCTGATTTGTACTCTTTTATAGCAGTTAAAAATGGTAACATCTTAAATTTGATCATGGTCATGTCCATCATTATTTTGCAAGGTAATTGTATATTTACTCTTTTTTTTTAACTAAGATTATTTAAATTTATTACTCTACGATATGTGCCGTTCGCATGTCCTAAAACTTAATAAGAGCCGCTCTCTGTGATAGAGGGTTTTAATGCATGTAAGAGCTGCAAATGTAAAAGTGCATCCATGCAGTGGTTAATAATCAAGTTATCGCCTCCGTTTATGACGTTCGATAATTCAATATTGCCAGAGTACAAGTATGTAACATTATTGATTCTAGCATTCAATAGAGATATGTCTTCAATTATATGAAAACGTGTATAACTTACAACTATTAAACACTTGACACCACACTAGTTATCGTACAAATACAAAAATAAAGCCTTGTATTAACACGATCAGATATTTGGATGTTTTCGCCTATGATATATAAGTAAATCAAGAACTGTATGATTTATATTACCTGTAATAAACGACAAACGCCTCATGGCGGGAAACGGGTGATTGCCAGACGTATCTAAAATGTCCAGACGATAAGCCTCGCCTCGGATCTTGTAGATCTTGCGATGGAAGTCCTCAATCGTCGGCGTATAGGTTTCCTCGTACTTGTTATTTAAAAATCTCGACACAATTGCAGTTTTTCCAACTTTGCTCGAACCCAACACCACAAGTCGTCTGCAATTCTCTTCGGGCGCGTTTTCGGCCTGCTCCAAAAGCGCCATTCCGCGCAGGGTCGGCGCCGCTGTCGCCCAGCACAAGCACTTCGTGCGAACAGTATCTGCGCTCTCGTCTGCGGAGGACAAATTCCACGATCGGCTGCAAAATGACATGGTGTTCATATCGTTGCTGACTACTATATCCTTAGGTATATATTGATTAATTCACGTACTTCTGTTTGTAATTATCCGTTCTGCGGGAAGGCGATGTTTGTACGCATAATTTCCACAAAAACACAGGGACATGTCTACTTGATTTTTAAAATGCAGCTGTATTTAAATAAAGTACGTGTTAGCTAATGGTGCGCAAATATGTTTTTCTCAAATATTGGGAATTTGTTTTATTAATGAGATTGCATCTTTGTATCTTTTCACTGGAGTCAAATACTCAAGTATTAAATACACTATATTATTGTTTTATTTTCCTACAAATTCAGCAGACAATAAATGCTGACAACATAATTCGAGTTGAGTTCCATCGAGAAAGATATCTAGTTAAAGACAGACAACATCAATTTTCATCTAAAAACAAATGTTATCATTTGGCTAACATCTCAAAATACGTTTCGCTCATTATTTCCGCATCGAAATACAGTTATAATTTAGAAAATGATTATCGTTATTATCTATACAAATACATACACTGCACACAGATTTTCTTTCCTAAATCCGACTTCAATATAATTAACGCTACACAAGTATTTGTCTGACGAAATGGTAGATGTCACTGCAAACGCTCACCCTTTTTGTGCAAATTTTATAAATATTTACGTTCCGTAAGCAACCGCATTCGCTTGTGAATTACAATCTGATTATCACTAAACAAGTCTGCTAGGAATATCTGAAATGCTGTCCGCGTATTTTTCAGACTCAATCCATGCGACTCGTATAGTAGTACCAGCGTCGCGATAATAACACGCTAAAATACTTTAATACCATTATCGAGACAGCATTTATTTCTTGGGGAAAATCTATGAAATGTCGTGTAAGCTCGTTCTCGGAAATAATGACTATAAACTCTGCAAGACTTCCTAGAGAATGAAAGCGGGCTTACATTAGACCATGGAGTTGGCGATAGGTCAGTAATTACTGGCAAGGACATAACTGTCCTGTCTTACACCATAAAGCTCCTCTTTCGGACTGATTATGCGCAATAGCGATATCAGACCTTTGGCAACGCTGAATAATTGTGCCTTGAATTTCTACCAATATTAATTATTCAAGCAAATAGGTGCCTATGTCAATCTAAACAGGAAGACATGCTGATTCTATACTGTTCCATGAACACATACTCACAAATAGATGGAGTTGAACGAAATTGAAAATGATATTGTTCATGCTTTCTGCTTTTTTTTATTTGGAGATCGATTTATTAAAAGAGTATATTTGGCTGGTAAATGTGTTGTGACATCAGGTGAGTCTGATATGGCGTAGGAATCATGTCGCATTTTAACGCCTATTGGACCAGTCTGATATCGCATAAAATATTAACCAACCATATAGTTCAGTTTGATCTGTTCTGCAACTATTTTTTTCTTCAAGTAAAATAATACAATCAGACATTTAGTTATGTACAATACAGCGCAATATGAACATTAGAACGACTTATGACGTCAGCATGTACCGATGTGTATTAAAAATTGCACACACTGAAAGATTTCTAACAAAAATACATCGCAGTTTATCTTGTTATCGGTAGATGGTATAATACTTAAACACTTGGTTTAGCGTCTTCAAAGTAATTGTTTACTAGTGGCATCATAATATGATATATCGCGTCGCATTTAAAGCTATCGCCGCTGAAAGGTCGTTTAATGCCTTCATGAAAGCATCTTTAGCGTGCAGCGTTGTTCAATCGAATATAAGTAATGTTCAACGATAGTCAAACATCCGTGTATTCTTTATAAACGCAGTGTACCCGCTTTCTGAATCCTATATCTGTTGTAGAAGTGCACGTTCGACATATCATAACACTTGTCCAACTTATTGTATCACTTATCTATACACGAGTAAACACATTATTAAGTTATGGTATTCAATGTAATCGAGAGCTATTGTTAAAGTTGCGATATAGATTGTTTTTTAAAGTCCTCGAGAAGATTCTTTTAGGAAAGTGACCACTGGTATAGAGTAATCCCAGCTAAATTTCAGAAAAAAATACACTAAAAACCTGTATATTATTTTATAAACTAAAAACCGAATATTAGAAACAATATATAGGCATTAAAAAAAGAGTATATTTGTTGGATTTGATGGAATATCGATTTACGTTCACGAGTGATCATAGAAAATAATATTTATTCTATGAGCACGAGTATATTCAAATCGATATACCACCGACTCCAACACATTTTATTTGTATGTAATGCTTACAAATGATTATTTTTATATTTTTGCCAAAAAGTAGTTCCGGTTAAACAGTGAAAATTACTGATAATTTTCACTGTTAATTTTCACTGTTTAATAAACTGATTATTCTCTATACAACAACCGAAAAGCATAAAATAAAATGTTATAAATGACACTTACTCGGGTGCAATAAGCATGTTGAGCAGCAGACGATCCCGAGATACCGGCATCTTTGAATCGTAATCCCGGGGGAGATTAGCCAATCTGAGTGCTCCGATCGGTTGATATTATGCACTTTCTGTTTCCATTAAGTTATTTGTGAATTTGTTCATACTATAATAATCTGGTGACGCCAAATCAGAGATATGCAATACACATAATGTTATACGAACAGTTCACGAGCTTATTTATTTTTTGTAATGTGTGCCTTCTGTAATTTTCTTCGAATATAAACCATTTATATACACACTTCTCGTGTCTTAATTCATAATACACAAATAGACTAAAATGTTTGATAAATTATGTTATAAAAATTGTAATCGCGTTTCATCCGTTTTTCTCATCGATTTAACAGAGGCCGGAATAGTCTCGCAAATTATCAGTAAAGTGAGATATGGTATGGTACGCAAACACAATGTTGTAATTTGGTTCAGTCTGGACCAAGTATTCCGGGTTATATAGCACCAAACACTATCTGTTTACCTTTGCAGCGCCTTGTGGTTCTTCAGTAACACAAAGGATGCAAACATGTGATAGCAGGGCCTGAAACATGTGCGCTTTATTGTTTAGAACTGATACAAAACTCTTTACGCAGAAATGGTGTGTATGTTTATTTTAAAGCTGCACAGACTCAGTGGAAATTGTATTGTATTATTAAGAAAGTAAAGTTCATGTAAAATATCAATCGATAAATAATAAACATATACGTTTAATACTGTGCATGCACGAATCAGTTTCACAGGTGTCTTTCAATATGTACATATAAAAGGTTCTTGGGAATAATGCAACATATAATAATTTACAATTGGAATAACTGCGTTCTTTGTAGGTCGATAAAAGGAATTATTGTTGTTATTTGTTCAAATATTGCTTTGAAAGTGATAGGGTGTGTATGCTTGCTGTAACTCTCTCTCTCTCTCTCTCTGTCAAATAATATATGAGTAAATATAACGTGACAAACGTGTATGCATATATTTTAAATTATTTCTAAACAGTTACCAGTCAATGATTACGTGTGTTTACATTACCTGTTTAACCCTCGTTTATGGATAAAAAGTAAAACGGACTATTTGTGTCAGTTTCAGTTTTAGATTTCTGAAGTATAACGGCATGGCAAAATTGAGAAAGTTCTGCGTACTACGCAATGGTCAAACATAGATTGATTCAGCGCTTCCTTTAATTAATTATTCGAATTTGCCTTTATCCAATGTGCCGGTTATATGAATCCCTGTTTACAAAAGAGACAAATGAGGCATCTTGTCCGAGGCTTCCTTTAATTAATTATTCGAATTTGTCTTTATCCAATGTGACGGTTATATGAATCCCTGTTTACAAAAGAGACAAATGAGGCATCTTGTCCGAGGCGTTTTGCATTTTGCTCCCATCCCTTATCCCACCGAAGACGTGTATAGACTGTTCGTTAACAGTAGAAGCATATACATCTTTAAAAATGTGTGGAGCGTGTGTTGATTTTAAAAAAAAGTTTCTCTCTGCATCTTGCGTATGTAAGGTGTACGAGAGCGAATCAATCGACCGACTGACGTTGTTTCTGACGGAATCTTGACGTGTATCTGTGATTTATGAAGAAGTTTAGGATGTTAAATTCTCTTGGTGCAGCTTTACAGATCGCTATGTTTATATAACCTAAACAAACCACCAGCCTTGTAATCGAATAACTAAACTTCCCATCAGATGTTTAACTAATAGTTTCCTTCAGTGCTCCCCGTGGTAATAGGCAAATAACACGTCGCAAATTAAAGCTGATTTAAAAAAAAAATCCCCGTAAAATCGACAATTTCAAACGTATAGATATGTTCGGCGAAAATGCAGTTTAAAATTGAGACAAAAACTGCAGCTGAAGGGAAACAAATAAGTATATCATGACATATGATGGTTTATTCATGGTTAACAACCAAATGTAAAATAGTGTCACACAAAACAAATGCACAAGACACAAAACATCACTACACAACTAAGAACATAAAACTGGGGTCACTACCTAGGGACGGTTGATGCATTTATTTACACGCGTTCGTTAATGACTAATTATCAGTAAAGTTTGAGTGTCGGTGCGCCATTCGATTGCTTTAAACCACTCTGCAATTACCATTCAAATAAGATGACCCCGGCGTTAATCATTTTTATGTTGAGTGTGGTGTTGTATTGTTTTCAATCCTGATAATATTTCTTGAGTTCCATTAATCCTATATTATTGAGCTCGGATATGAACACTTGTGGCGTGTTCTGAGAACACTGGGCAAAATGCTTGTGCGTAAAATGTCATCCAAGATTAGCCTGTGCAGTCCGCACAGGCTAATCAAGGACGACAATTTCCGCTTTTATGAAATGTTTCGTTAAAATGATGTCTCTTCTTAGGGAAAATCCAGTTTAGGCGGAAAGTGTCGTCCCGGATTAGCCTGTGCGGACTGCACAGGCTAATCTGGGATGACACTTTACGCACAAGCATTTTGCCCAGTTTTTTCAGAACACGCCACATATTATTGAGCTCGGATATGAACACTTACCACAGAGCTTTTCATTTAAAGGACCCATAACATGATTGACTTGTCTTGTTAAGGATTGGATTTACAATGTCAAGTTGGCTCTATCGATTATTTCCCGAAGGCTCAATGTTTTAATTACCTTAATCTCTCATAATGGAAATATAAATTGTCAGCGTTTGAATACAGCACAATTCTCTTCACATTTTAGACGTTTTAGAACAGTTGGAGGCGGATTGAGACCAGCAAATGTAAATTAAAACAATAATGTGAAAACGTAAACATTTATAGTTGAGAACCATGATGAAACATGTGTGCAATTATTTAGAAAAAAAAATGAACAAGAACAACAATGAATAATACAATTAAGACAGCGTTTTGTTTGTAAATAATTTAATGAGTACATTTTTTCAGTAATTATTTTTTAGAACATCTCGCTACAACTTTAGGCAATGCACACTTAACACGGTTTTTAAGTATATTAATCATTTGTGCATACTTTTATGGTTTACATGTTACATATTCCTGTAAATAATTACTTAAAATAATTTTTTTTTAACAAATAATCGACAAACAGTGTAGAGCTTAACATAATTGTGATTTGTACTCATCGCGTGTCATCCACATAATAACATTGTTGTTTGTAGTGTAAGCATAAGCCAACAATACCGTAGTCTAAATGAGTCTCTTACAAGATGTTGTCCACGCACCGCGTCTGCATGCCAAACGTATTATGGTTTTTAAGTTTCTTGTGACAAGAAAATGGTCCAAGTCCGAAATTTATTGCATAAACATAATAGAAATGTCAAAGCACTATAAATGATGTCAACATGGAGAATTACAAAGTCAACAGAACAATCAACAAAGTATTGAGCATCACAGTGCTAACTATAATGACAATAGTGAAAAATTACACATGTAGTATTCGTAAATGGAAACATGAGGTGGATTAATAATAGTAAAAAGCATATAAAGAGTAAATTATTAAGTGTCTATTATTAATGTATCGGCAGTTTATATAAATTTGGCAATATTATATAAGCTGGTTCTACCTTTCTTCGACAAGAAAATATCGAGAGGTATTTTGCTGAGAGTTTTCAAATATATAAGCAAACAAACAATTACATATTTGATTGAGCATATAACTCCTAATATTGTATCAATACTTAACTCCTTTGACATTTGGTATTATATTTCAGTATAACATGTAAGTTCGTTTTATAAAGGCATAGTGTTGTTGCATTGTACCTTTATATCAACTTCTACTGTGGATTGTATTCAGTAACACATGTTCATCATATTAGACATATATGTTTACTTAATTATTGTGTTAACTGGACGTCAAAAATGACTTTATGTTCACAAATATTCAAGTGCCTGACATATATATTGCATTCATCTCCATCATGATTATCTAACAACGTTTATTTGTATTCCTTACGCTTCATATATCAATAATAACTCGTTGAGCATTCGGGCAAGTTTGCATTAAATCAAGGTTTGGTAATGCACAGAAAAAAACATGCATTTAAGGATTTTAATGTGTGAAACGTTGGACTATAATATGCTTAATTGACCAAAATCAATCAAGCTGTCATGTTGATGTTATTGTTTATAATATGCTGTAAAATGGTAATCAGACTTATAAACACCTTACTCACTCATTTGCTTAAGTTTGCATTCGATCAGCTTTTTTTGTGAAAAAAACGGATGTTGAAATAGTCATGTTATGCAAGGGCAAATTAAAAGTAAACAACATTGGCAATCTTGATTTTTTATTTTACTTTTCTATAATAAATTATTGTAAACAAGCGCAATATAAATGATTTGCAAGTGTAAGTCGAGACGTGCTCTTACACCTTTTAACAATTAAGCCGTCTAATTTTGATTCAACGACATACCTCATTAGATATAAAAAAACAACAATTAATGACTATCACCCTATACACATATGTCATAACTGAGATGCATATTTTACTGGGTATATTTAATTATCATTAACGTTCTGTGAGATTGACATGTCGTTTTCATATACAAAGTTTGGTTTAAAATAAAGGGAAGTAGATGCTACTTCCAAGTATCAGCATTTTTATACAGAGTTATGCCTGTGGATGCTGTTTGTGTGTAGTCATATCTATTTAAATATTACGATGTGCATTAGACACGTTTGTCACTAAAGTTATACTAGGATGTCATTATAAGATAACCTTTGACTTATTGGTTTAATTGACATTCTCTCAAGACAGGAAAATACATTGAACTGCACATTGATAGTTGCCATAGTAATCATATTGCCCATTTAGGGAACAGTCATCATGGGCATAATCAAGGATGTATTCAATTAATTTCAAGTCCGGGAATTACGAAGTCGTCAAATGTGCCTGGTAATTATGTTAGGACAATAATTCTTAAAACACTTCTTTGTGCGAAAAAAAATGGCCTAAACGTATTTCGTCGAATGTTTAAGATGATAGGCAACCCAACGTTCGATTTTAATTATCATATTTGATAAAGCGTAGTAACGTGTGGTGAATATAAAATGCATGCCTACCTCTAAAAACGTCTCAGTTGATGACTTATGACTCAGACATAAAACCACCGGAATTAAAGGGATCTTTTCACAGATTGTGGCATGTATTTAAGTTTGGAATTAAAAAACTTTAAATTAATAAATGTAAACATTGAAATTAAATAAGTCCAGTAAAAAAACAAGAACAAAATAACCACTGACCCTTGAAGTAAAAGTCTAGCGCTTAAATTACTAGGCCATCCGTGCTCATATTGTTAGAGCGTCGTTTTTTATACTTTATATAAGCAATTTTCGTAATTTCACAAATTATAACAAAAACAAAAGAACTCTCCAAAATATGCAATCGTTTCGCATTTGAAACGCTAAATAATTGTTAGGTTTTCAAATTGCCAAAATACATATACATGTAATAAATATTTTAGAGCATAGTTAATGTTCAGTATTACTGTTTTCTCGCAAATATCATACTACAACGAAAATTTGTAAATTTTAACAATTTGTTTTCATTTTGGTCAATTTAATACCACAGCGTGAAAAGGTCCCTTTAACAGAGAACGTTGGTTAAACAGTTGAACTGCTATCGTCCTGTTTACCGATAAATTGTTGTGGCTATACGCAGTATTGCGTGAAATTGTATACTGAATTTCAATTCGTTTGCGGGATCGTGATGTCTGCATAGGTCAACTAGTTCGTTGTTTTCTAAATAGCAATGAATAAATATAACACAAACTATTAAACGATGAAAATTACTTGGTAGAAAGAAGTAAGAATTTGTAATTTGCAATCAAACAACTTGATAAAGTTTTCTTTAAAAAAATAAAAAAAATAATTGCCGTAGTACAATTTGTGTCAATGTGTCACACTTAAGCAGAAAAATATATCTGTATATAATTGAATTGGGAATTGACACTAAATCAAACTAATTGACATTCTACAGTTGTTCCTGATGTGATACACACCAAAAACCGCGAATGCATTAAGCCAGATACAGAGTTCGTAAATTAACAGCCAGTTACATTTTAAAGCGTTTTCTTCACTTACACAATTACCAAGAATTAATTAAAGTAAAGGCAAATATTGCAAATAGTTTAGCAATACACCTGAGTTCATTACATGGATGTGTTTTTTTGTAATATCAACAATATTAAAACAAAACGTATTGCGAACATCTGTAAACTATGCTTGCACATTTATCCTCAAAATATTCAAATATGATATTTTTGTCGCAAAACTTAACACAGCATGAGGTTACTGTTTTAATTCATATCGCTCAAGAACATCTCATTTCCACCATTACAGTACACTCGTGTGTATTTTATCTCAAGCAATATCATAATTGAAGCGATTTCGACATCGCATTCCATATGAGATTATAAATTTATTGACACATGAGATGGCACAAAATAACGTAAGCCTTGCATCGGATGATATTGTAATGCTATCATACAAATAATCTGGATTAATACAAACATTATGTTAGGAAATGGAATCAGTATACAATACTACCGTGTAAGTTCGCTATTTTCAGTGGTAAAATCCACACTTCGTGTACCAAGGTTCCGCAAATGGTAATGATGTATATATAAACGCTTAATTTATCACGGGAAATTCGTTTAACTCTACTTGACACGTGTCATATATTTAGCTTGTACTGTAATTTAAATATGTAGATTTGGTTTTCTTACTTTTAGTCTTCCTGAGTGTCAAAAACAAGGTCATGTTCTTGATCGAGGGTTTCGGCAAAGGCCTGTTTATGTTTTGTTTATAAGGCAGCAATATCTAAATATTTTGAGCCCGACATTGATGAAGAACGAATCCGAATGTGTTTCGGTCGTGCGAAGCACGGGTCGAAATAGTTTGCCGCGTTACATTTGATTTAGACCAATCTAAGATAATAAAACTAGAATAAGTCAGTTTTGATATTCTTGAGCACAAAAACATCGGTAATTCGCATTTAAGAAATAATGCGTGTTTTTTGTTTAAAGATTTTTCAAAAGCAATGCATATCATTTGATATTTCGCATGTATAAATCATTTGAAGACTCTCTAACGGCAGCTACAATACACCATAACTGATCACATTTCTCCTCTAGGAATTACCGACATTAGGAAATGAGATACAGTACCTTTAATCGTTACATATGCCGCTAAAGTTATACCCTTGTGTCGTTATAGGACAACATTATGAGTTATAACTTATATCGTTAGTATGTGGAAAAATCTAATTACGCCGAACTACAGATTTGATAGCTACACTTTTGGCTACTCGGAAAACGATTAGGTTGAAGGTATTTCATGGCTTAGCACATTTTGCTAAAATGTGATATTTCTTAATGTTCACGTTTGATGTTAACACACGCGCAGAATATTAGAACATGATTTAAATATGACTGAAACTACTTTCATCTTGCTCGTCTTCGGACCGAACATTGTTCTATGCCACAGTGGAATAAAAGGAGGTTCAAATATGGAATATTGAGTAGAATGCCATAAGGTAGAGGCGTTAGTTTAGTTTAAACCTATTTATTGTATCTCGAGTGCATAGAAAACCTACGGCTTATATGACATGCACTCGAGTCCGTTTCCTGGACTAGAATCAGTACTTGGTGTCTGTGGAGGAGATCTAAAGAACACGCCCGCAGTGGGGATCGAATCCATGACCTCCTGATCGCTTGGCGGACACCATATTCACGGCAACTACGCCACTACGCCAGAGGCGTTATGAATGTACATATCTTCTACGTCTCAAATACAGACGTGATTGATCGTCTCATTACATTATACACATTAGCATGGGCTTAAATGATCTTTAAATCTGAAAGCGTCAAATTGAATGATTTTTTTACAAAGGGACATACCACTGTTCAGTGCAAACTCACAATTCAATGAGAAGAAATACCATGCATATATATAATGAAAGATTGTCTATTGTTGTTTAAGTTTGATGCTACCCCGAAACTCAAGGAAACCATTGCTATTATGGAAGAACGGATTGATAAGCGATGAAAAAAAAAAATAAAAATAAAAAAAATAATAAGCGATTGAACATGATAGAGCATAGATCCATCCCTAGCAAGAGCAAGGTTTGGATGTATAAAAATGACCTACTTATCAGGCCACTTATTGTTTATGCGGTCTCCACGATTACGCCAGAGGATATAGGGTTATGCATCTCCAACAATGGGAAGCGCAATCGAAAATTTTAAAACTTGGCCTGTACACTACATACGCCCCGGCAGCCTCTGCCATCGTTGCTGAAGTTATTTTTTGCAGCCAATGCAGCATTTTATAAGACACTGAGAGACTCTTCCGATCAGTGCATCAGTTCAAGGATTAAGCTGAGTACATCCAGTAAGTGGTCTATGCGCATACGTGTACCAAGAGCAAATTGGTACGTAAAGACATGGCTTTACCACAAACAATAAGACGGTTCTATTCGCGAATTCCGAAAAGAAGTAGAACATTAAAGAGCTTCACAGAGCTGAGCTATTTAGCAAACAGCACACGATGAGGAAAGGCATTGTTGATGAGTCACCTGTAGCCATACATATTATGCTTTGTACAAAGAAGGGAATATGTCATGTTACTTACCCAGCCAGGGTTTTTTTCCACTTTTTGGGAAGATAGCCCGTGGCCTTTGGAATTAGGAATTTTATCGGCATTTTCAATAAATTGGGAAAATAAATTTATTAGCAAACTTTTTCGCGCGAAAAGTCCACTGATTTGGGAAAAAATAATTTGATAAAACTCCTTATAATAATTTAGATTAAAAAACAAAATCATTATTATATACCCGTAGATGTAATTGAAATAAAATTGAGATAATATAATCATTTAGACACTTCTTTCTATAAAAAAAAATATAAAAAATGGGAATTTTTAAGCAAATTTTGGGAAAAAAATATACTTTTTGCCATTGGGTATAACGCCGTTATTCGGCTATAAAATCGGGCAAAAAAAAACCTGGCAGCAAACATTAAAAGAGGAACCGAGTTGTCAACTGTATGGAAAGACTGGCAGCTTAAACAATATTATGTCATCATGTAGCTCTGTTCCAAAAAGATACAGATGACGTCATTAGATGGTACTCTATTTAATAGAACCTCTAATCTATCTTGAGAGAAAGAACAATCATCTAGTAGAAAATTGCCATTTACAATTTACATTTATAATCCCGTGTGCGTTGGCCATAAGTATTTCAATGTTGATGTTTCGTGCTTCATTGATTGCAAACCGATCACATTAGCTTCACATAACAAACAAGTTATTATTTATTAAAACGATTATTTTAAAATATTTATGTTTTAACTATAGTGACTGTGTATTTTTATTCCTGTTTATGTTAATTAAAATATCTATGAAAAAGCTTTGACAATTAAAATAGTCGGTCCCACGAGAAAGATGGTGAGTAAAACATAATATCATGTTCATTATCATATTTAATAAAGCGTAGCCATATGCATACGAAAGATTCCGTCTGAAATAATAAACGTGTAAAACTTGCAAAGGCTTGACTACACTAAACAATATTCAGTTTGAGCAATACATACCTTGATACTAACGGTTTTCGAAGTATATATGTTGTTTAACATAATGTGTAGATAAACAAAATTTAACCAGGAGGATGATATCAACATATTAACCATGAACTCTGGTATATGTGTCATTCCTCATTGAACGTTTTCCTTTCAAAGTTATTTGTTTCACCAGACCAATTAAAGAATTCAACAGTTAACAATAAATTTTGAATGTATCAATGTTCTTTTTTTACTAAGTATTTACCATTGAGAAGTTTGAAATGGGAAACCATACACGGGATGATTCTTATACACGATCTATAAATATGTTAGCGCAAAGAAAAACTTCTGTGAACTACGTTACGAATGTGTTGTGCTCAAAATAGTGGCAAGAATAAATACAAAAAAAACATTCAGTATTACGGAAAATACCGACCTTTTTCCTTAGCATCAAATGAATGGACTTGTGCAGAAATGAGTTTTTCAAAATGTATAATAATAATTTTAAACTGCTATTTGCAAACAATTATGTGTATGCTCGAGAATACCCACATGTAACTTAGCATTATCCAATTGATGCAATTCTTGAAGATGATACAGAAATACACATATGAGGGGCAGTGATGTGATAAAAAATGTTAACATAAGGTGTATATGCACTTATCAAAATTTTGAATGCAAATGTCATTTAAACGCAAGAAATCGTCATTCAGCTGCAAGAATTAGCCATTTACATAACTCGTATATTTTCTGGCATTCCCTTATATAGATAACAAAGAATAAACCAGCTATGTTATATGCTGTGTATGGAAGAAAGATAAACGCACAATTATGACGTCAATTGTAAATATTTATAGTTAAACAACACACACAAAATAACTGGATTATAATCTCATAATGCGTGGCTTATATTTCAAGCAACATTTCAAGAATATCAAAGTCTATGAAAGACTTTCATATGATTTTTTATTTTCAATACGCAGTATTCTATGGCGGTCGCATCATATGCAAATCAATTGTGGGTGGGTATAAATCAGGTGCTTTTGGAACTTAATAAAAAAAGTATTCATGTCAAGCTCTTTTATTAATATTTAAAGCCTAAGATACTTAGGTTTTATCACTGTAATAAAATGCTATGCATTGACCGTTCCATGGCGATGACCTTATTATTAACAAGTCGTATTGAATGTTTTGTCATGTATTTTTAAGGCAATTGACCAATTTCCTTAAATAAAAGACTAGCGGGCAATGTTTTCTCTCAAATTTCTTGAGTTGCATTATTCTTATATACCTACATACTGTTTATATGGGCTCATTTTATATAGATTATCGCCTTATTGTGTTTCTTTAGCAATCCGGTAAAAAAGTTGTTAAAACACATCACGAAAAAAAATCTCATTAACATCGAGTGTTACTCTAGAATATTATAATACTGTTAGTCCTCAAATTGCATACAAACGTAAACTTGCTTAAGCATCACCATGACAATTAATTGAAAAGGAAACAAACACATATTTCCGTGAATACTATATTAACATTTGTTTTTTGTTTTATACACGTTCAGCTCTCTCGCGATAAAAAAAAAATGTTTCGTTACATTTTTTTTTAAATCATTAAAACCACCAACAAACCAACAATAACGTTATTTGTTTATAGGCTCTATATATGGGCATCACTATCCAGTTGGCAAATAAAAACACTGCATTTGCCATTTAGTGCAAACTTGGTTTAGAAATTGGTTTACAAATTGTTCCAGTGATGTAAATCTTGTGTTATCAGATTCATTAGGATATCTTCAGGCATGAAATTGTGTGTGCCTGGACTTGAATCATTAAACAACATCATCAATGTCAGGTTGCGGCCTGAATTTTGGAATAGATCCATAAACTAGCGGTTTTTGCGTATGAATTATATAAGAGCGATTGCATTCAATAAAAACAATTAATATATGAGACTCGCTCTGTGAAAAAGGGGTTAAATGCATGTGCGTTAAGTGTCGTCCCAGATTAGCCTGTGCAGTCCGCTCAGGCTAATCATGGACGACACTTTCCGCTTTAATTGTGTTTTTTTGTTTAAAGAAAAATTCTTCCTGACGAAAATCCAGTTAAGGCGGAAAGTGTCGTCCCTGATTTGGCTGTGCGGACTGCACTGGCTAATCTGGGACGACACTTTACGCACATACATTCAACCCCCTTTTCACAAAGCCATGTTCAAGTATGTATTCACTGATATCTGCGGGCATTGCCATATATGTCAACTGGTGAGTGCGATCCTCACGCGTGGATCAATCGAAAGAACCGCCTTACAAGTATTGGTTCTACCATCGAAAAAGTAACACTTTGGCTAGATCGTTCGACACAATCGAGCTGGTTCAAATCGTTTAAATATCTATATTTACATTCGCAACTAAACTTGGTAATCTTAATTGCTTAGAATAATTATGTTCTTGTAAGACTGATATCTGCGTAGGGGTGTGTCGATAAACGTTTCGAAGCATTTTAGCTTTAGTTAAACAAGGACACTGAGACGTTGAGTTATTTCTCTCATATTTAAATTACACAAGTGTGACGGCAGTTTCGTAGCAGTCACAAACTGTTTGAGCATATCCGATTTAAACCGAACAATATTTAGTTCAGTATTGAATTTGCTTAAAACAAGTATGTGCTAATATAAATAGTGAAAAAAACTATACTTTATAAACAAAGAACATATTTTATGGCTTTAAACATTAAACATTGTTTGTCATTTTCTACCACAAAATATAAAATATTAAAATGTACATCGAACTAATGAAATTGTCGAACGACGGTAAAAACAATTTACATCACAACACATAAAGGAACATAAAAGATATCTAGTAAACTAAGTTACTAAGAAATTAGAGAATAATCCCTGACGTACGATCAGTGTATTACGGAATACCGTTAGGGCCATCGTGGTTACACATTAAAATCCAGAGGGCGAGAATGCGAGAACGCGAGAGTACGATGACGAGAATGCGACAATACGATGACGACAGTGCGACAATACGATGGCGANCTCGCATTCTCGCCATCGCGTTCTCGCATTCTCGCCATCGTATTGTCGCACTGTCGTCATCGTATTTTCGCATTCTCGTCATCGTACTCTCGCGTTCTCGCATTCTCGCATTGTCGCCATCGTACTATCACACTGTCGCCATCGTATTGTCGCACTGTCGTCATCTCACTGTCGTCATCGCACTGTCGTCATCGCACTGTCGCATTGTCGTCCTCGTACTATCGCGTTTTCGCATTCTCGCCATCGCGTTCTCGCATTCTCGCCATCGTATTGTCGCACTGCTGTCATCGTATTGTCGCATTCTCGTCATCGCACTCCCGCGTTCTCGCATTCTCGCCCTCTGGATTTTAATGTGTAACCACGATGGCCCTAACGGTATTCCGTAGTGTATCGTTTTGATCACTTGTATGTAGTAACAGAGATTATATATTTCAAAATGTTTACACAAACAGTATCTTCTCCTTCCAAATGTGAATCTAATTTTGCTTAATCTGTTCATTTTCGAACGAATACGTTGAACACTGTTAAATATGTCTTTATGAGAATAACACTTATATGTGCAAATGCGATGTAACGTGATTTTATTTCAGCTGTTCATTTTCAATGCAAACACTTCATATATATCTAAGAACATCTAGATGAGATTGAGTACAACTCAAAGAGCTCTAGGAACTACTTTTTCGCCTCGCCCTTGTTAGGAAGATCGTAACATGCCCGCATCATAAGATCGAAGTAGCTGTCGTCGTCAACCGTTGCACTGACCCCCGCGTAGTAATTCATGAATTCCTCCCGCGTGACTTTTCCATCCGAATTATCTGGTGTGTCGATGCTGTCCAAGAAGTGCCGGAGCACCTGTTCCTCCGTCCATTCACCGGAAACATACTTTGGATGTCGTTTTGCGTTGGAAGAATAAACAACTGAATAAAAAAAGTAATGTTTGTTTTTAAATTTTGAAGCAATATGGTAGTTTGATTACAATTCTATATGTAGTGGCTAGACGTCCAATTTGAGAAACCGCGTTATATAAAAAGTGTACACTGGAAAAAGATGCAACAAAAAGAATCACAAACACTACAAATATACGTACTACTACAACAACAACAACTACTACTACTAATAATAATAATACTATTACTACTACTACTTCTACTACCACTACTACCTATACTAATACTTTGCAAATATATTCTTTAATTCAAATCATTGATAACAACCTTGTTCGTTCGTGCGATCACACACAACATTTAATTATATATCTCCATAACAAGAAATACTAACGTTGCTATCAAGTAGTCAAGCTTCTAGTATTTTGTCCTATTGTCGATATTTAATTTGCTGTGAAATCAATACGCTCAGCGTAACATTACTAGAGTTTTGAAATATTGCTCAGCTATACAGAAGGTACAGCGACAGGGGACAACTATTTATAATGGGATCAACTGTAAAATAATCACCAACATGAATAGATGATACACGTAACCTATGAAATGCATGATGTCATGGGGGAGAAATATTCAGCATAAAAATTGATTGGTAAAAACACATCTTAACTTAAAAAGCGCAATTGCACTAACAGTTAAGCAGCAAGCACGACGATAGGTAAGAGAGGTTAATTGCAAATATTACAATTTTTAAAAAATCTGAACAAATAACATATCATATTTACGTATTAAACATGTGGATTACTTCTCTACACGTCGGACGATAATGTGGTTTAGTGACAAATCATCTCAATCATTCACATATTCAAAATCGTATTTACATCAGGAATATATCTATAATACAAAATATTTTCATATAACTTTCGACAGTTGTTTTTCAAATCTAATAACAAACAAAAGTAAGTAACGTGTGTGGATAGCAATCAACATTTATTGACTTAGTGCTGCGACTCACTAATTAAGTCAATATTTAAATTTTCTGTAAAATCAATAAGCGCTGCTTGATATTGCCACATTCAAGTTGTGTTTTATGCTTTNGCTAGAGCTCCAGAATTATCTCCCTTTGAATTTAAGAAATTTGTGAAATTCTGGGTATTTAAGCCATTGAGTCCACAGCTATGATTAGATTCTTTTCAAACTTGCACAGTGTCTTTATATCAGTGAGGACTTGAATCCTATTTAGAATGAACACCACCATGGGTTAAGAAACAACTCCCCATGAATTTGAGAACATTTTGAAATTCAGCTTGTTTAAGAGAAGAAGCAGATTCTTTTCAAACTTGCACAGCTCTGTATATCGGTGAAGAACGCAAACAGATGCCAGTAGAGCGCTTCAGGCCCTCATGGGCCTCTTGTTAATAAATCTCAACATTTAGTTCGTCTCCCATCAAGCTTCATAAGTTAAACCTCAGTAAATATATTCAAATCACTTTTATTCTCAATTTAAAAGTATTTTTTTAGCAAAAAGACAGCAAAACTAATTTCCCAATTTTAGCCTGAATTTAACAATGCTATTTTTTTCCAATCCAAAAGCCCCTGGCCCCATTCCCAAAATGGTGAAAAAAAACACTGTGTTTGTTGTTTGGTGTATTTGTATTTAATACTCTGGGATTCTCCCCTATTTGGTAAGCCCCCTAAACATGAGTTCATTAAAGGTGAAAGATAATAAATTCAGGAGAGGGTATTTGGTTAACAGGGCTTCCTTTGGCTCAAATTTGCCTTGCATTTTGTAATATTCTTCTTAATTTGGCTATGTTATCGGTATTTATGAAGAAAAAATTGAAACCCAAACAGATTAACATGCATCTTCTGAATGTAATGACAAGTGTAACCGACAAGTTGTAAATTTTTCAGGATTACATTTTTTTCTGAAATACATGAAGAGCACTTACGTTATTTTGCGCATTCAAAATATTTCAGCGTTGAATTTATGGTAACTGCTCCTTTCTTAATTATTTATTGTTGGAAAAAGACATCTCAATTTTGAGTTTTGCTTTGTTTTTCAAATTGTATTATAATACTATTTAGAAAATTGTACTACTGAAAAATGTTTATTATTTTAATTAAACAGTTTATTGTTTCTCCTGAAAATTTACAAAAAGTCAGTTACACTTCTTTAAACATTCAAAAGAGGACATGTGTTTGCTAATGTCAAGTTGGAAAATTTGGTAAAAACATTATTTTCGCCAAAAAGGTTGTCTTAATATTTGCCAAATAATGTTTTATTTAAAAACCGAGTCGCATTTCAGACGGGGCGGGTAGATATTGGAGCACCGAAGGTTTGCGGGCATGCCGGTAATGTACTGGACATCAAGTGGAGTCCATTCCGGGACAACATCATCGCCTCGGGTGCCGAAGACAATACGGTTAGTAGGCCGTTTTTATACCTCGCCTCGTACTGACGTTGTTATGGTTAGTAGACCTGGTCATACAGAGCTGGGTAAAATGAAATTTTGTCATTTTTATCTTCTGAAAAAAATATTGGATATCGTTGTTTTGTTTATACCAGATTAGCAAAGCAATGATATCCAATATTTTTTTCAGAAGATATGAAATAAATAAAAGCAGAAACTATATGGGACTATAATTCAAATTTACTAGGTTGCATTTTATGCGAATTTGTCAAAAGGTCAAAAGGATAATTGCTTTGGAACACTCTCACATATTGGCAAAACAATCCATTTAATATTATTTTACGGGAATTTGTGAAATATAAAGAGGTTTTTTGTTGATTTTGGTTTTAGACCGAATTATTGAATTTTATGTCACAAGTCGTTGTAGAAAAAAAAATTAATTGGAGGTGTAGTCACAAGTGAAAATATACTTTTTCTATAACCCCAAATGAAATAAATATTTGATGATAATATTTAAAAGAATCAAATTTGCTTTTTATTTCATGCTTTTGTACAAAAAATAAACTTAAATACGCAAATATTTTCAGAGATCTCTGTTGCAGTGAAAAATATAAAATCTTATATTTTTCACTGAAATGGAATTTTCTTGCAGCAATAAATATCTAGGATATTTGTTGGATTCGGTGGAATATCAATTTTATTTCACGAGTGATCATAGAAAATATATATTTTTTCTATGATCACGAGTGTATTAAAAGCGATATTCCACCGAATCCAACAAATTTTCTTATTATTTTATGCGTTTTCTCAGATTATTTACATTGTAAAAGAGTTTAACTGGAAAATTTCGCTGGAATAATGACGTCATTTCGTAAAAAAAATTACATCATTTTACAGTAAAACAGTGAAAAATATTGATATTTTTCACTGTTTATAACAATGAAATATCAGTTTTTTTTCACTGATATTTCTCTATAAACCACCGGAAAGCATATAATAAAATTCTATATTCCACTGAAAAGCAAATAATAAATTTAAACTACTTGGGCCTGCATAGCTGATTGCATTACATAATGACAATGTTCCCCACACCAAAACTATTAATTAGCGATTGAAAAATCATCCATGATGATAGAATCGACCTAAAAGGGACTGTAAACCACGAATGATGAAAAAAGAAAAGTTCTAAAATACTGTATTTTTTTACAATTATTAGTTTATATTGATTAAAATATCACGACTTGTATATAACGTTACTTGAAAAAAGTAGTGTTTTTATTTTTACTTTATTTTTGTATTAATTTATTTTTACTGGGTATGCTACCAGTTAACTATAAATAACGCAAGTTTCGATTGATCATCATCGTCACTTGGTAACCCCAGTAATGCAAATATTGCATGGGTAGTGAATTGTATATATTTTATGTATAAAATGATCAATCTTCTTGCGTTATTTATAGTGTGTATTATGTCACCTATTTTCGCTTTGTACTGTTGATTTCACATCGCAAAATTTTATTACCAAATATACTGAAAATATGAACTTTTTTCAAGTAATGTAATATACCAGTTGTGATATTTTAATCAATATAAACTAATAATTTAAAAAAAATACGGTATTTTAGAACTTTTCTTTTTTCGTCTTTCGTGGTTTACAGTCCCTTTAAAATTCGTCTAGATTGTCATGATTGAGCTCGACCAACAACTTAGTTATTCCCTCATAGGTCAAAGTGTGGGAGATCCCGGACGGTGGGCTGTTATCCAACCTGACGGACTGGAGGGTGGACCTGCATGGGCACAGTCGCCGCGTGGGCTACATAGAGTGGCATCCTACCGCAGAAAATGTCATCCTGAGTGCGGGTTTTGATTGCAAGGTAAGGGAGGTAATTAGAAAAGGGGGGTAATTGCTTGGGTTTATTGCTTTGTAGGTGGAGGTGTTTAACAAACACCGCTTGTTTATGTGTAAGAGGCTATTGATCTTGATTTACAATGTGAGGGAGGTACTTATTTAATATTTACGGGAAGGGGAGGTAAAAAAGTTAGGGGAGATAATTTATCTTAATATGCAGATTATGAGGTAATATAAGTGTGGTCATCATAATCTGTCTTTAGACTGACATCTGATTGCAGAACATTTCATCTTTAGTGCGGGTTTTATCTACAAGGTAAGAGAGGTAATTGAGCAAAGGGTAATTTATTAGCTCGGCTGTTTTTGAAATCAACCTGAGGTATTGTCATAACCAACTCGTCATTACGCGTCCGCACTCTGCGTCCGCTGTCCGCGTCCGCTGTCCGCGTCCCAAAACTTTAACATTGGCCATAACTTTTGCAATATTGAAGATAGCAACTTGATATTTGGCATGCATGTGTATCTGATGGAGCTGCACATTTTGGGTGGTTAAAGGTCAAGGTCATCCTTCAAGGTCAAAGGTAAAAAATAAAACATTTTTTTTCTTTCAAAACTGCACCCGCAGCTGAGCGTTGGCATCCGCTCTGAGGTGCTCTTGTCTTGATTTACAAATGATGAGGTGATGTTAGTGTGGTCATCTGGCATTTGGGTAGTATGTAGATTGTATAGAGCAATCCTTAGTGTAGGTTTTTATAACAAGGGAAGGGAGTTTTATGAGTAAGGGAGGTATTTTTTTTTTCTGGATGATGAGGTAAGGGAGGTTATTAAACTTGATTAAAAGGTAAGGGAGGCAATTTCTTTTGTCAGGCAGTGGAAGTAATTTATTTAAGGGAGATAACTTATATTGATTGTGTGCTTTGTAGATATAATGAATGATCTAAGGGAGGTCATTCGTATTGAATGATCCTGTTAACTGTATGGGAAGGATATAATGAGGATGACTGAAAGTTAAGATGGACAATTAACAATTAATGTATGCAAGCAAAAAGTAAAATTGTTTTGTTAAAAGAGTCGATTTAGGGATTTTATATGCAAGCAACAAAATAATATAAATGGTACAGTATAGTTTGGTTTCTGATTTCTGTTTGCAGTGTATCATATGGAACATTGAAACTGCCGAACCAGTCAACATAGTCAGTTGTCACGAGGACCAGATACAGTCCATTTCCTGGAACAGGGACGGTTCTCTGTTCGCCACGACCTGCAAGGATAAGTTGCTGAGAATCGTCGATCCTCGCGTCGGGAATTGTGTTTCTGTAAGTTGTTGTTAACCTTTTTGCTGCATATATTGACCATTGACGATAAAAGTCTGCTATAAAGAAGGTCAAATGTATTTTTCTAGTAAGATGTTTAAATGTGAAAACAACCCCTGGACTTTGGACAGTAGTTGACCCCTATTGAAATTGGGGTCACTAGGTCAAAGGTCAAGGTCACTGTCACAATAAGTGTGAAAATCAAGGCCCTGTTTTGGGGGGGATTAAGTCTCTGACCGCGGAACCTTTGTTTTTATACTATCTGATATAAGACTTCGGACTGTGAAGGCCATTGATTTTTATGCTCCCCATAAATATATATATATATTAATGGGGAGCATATAGTTGCCAGTTTGTACTTCCGTACTTCCATCCTTCCTTCCTTCTGTCACATTTTTGTTACAGTTTCTCATAACGCCTTTAATACTTTACCGATCTCTTACATATTTGGCATGTAGTTGCATGGATCTCTACCTTTTCATGAGGTTTGAGGTCACTGGGGTCAAGGTCACCAAGGCTAATAATAGATTTTCCGTCGCACTTTCGTTACAGTTTCTCATGGCGCCTTCAATAATTTACCGATCTCTTACATATTTGGCATGTAGGTACCTTGCATGGACATCTACCTTTTGATGAGGTCACTGGGGTCAAGGTCACCAAGGCTAATAATAGATTTTCTCAAGGTCACACTTTGGTTACAGTTTCTCATAGCGTCTTCAATATTTGACCAATCTTTTATATACTTTATTATCAACATAAGGCGAGCATCCATCGTTTTCAACAATTTTTGTCAAGATTTGGATATACTTTATTAATCCAGCCCTTACCTTGCATAATGAAGAACTATTTTCAGGCTACTAAAGATAAATTTACTGTAAGATATTTAATGAATGTAGCACCAGACATATTAAACTCTATTTACACTCTATTTCCAGGAGGCAAAAGAACTTTTCCAAGGTATTCGACCTTCCAAATGCGTCTACTTGGGTGATACCGGACGGGTTTTCTGTACCGGATTTAACCGAACCGGGGAGCGGGAGGTTGCCATCTGGGACATCGTATGTAGTATAGCTTATTTCTAGCCAGTGATCTTTAAAGGGACTCTTCCACAGATATTTGTATTTTTGTTATTCAATTTTAAAAGAAAAAAGTCACTCAATTTATTTCATTACAAATGTATACCATTTGATTTCTCTCAAATAAGTATAATAGCAGGAAAACAGTTTGACTAAGTAATATTGCCTCCCCCAGTATTTGAATGCAGAACCTCTGAAAGCAAAGTAAACAATGTTTTCAATGCTTTCTAAATCATAGACCTATTCTCTAAAAAAATTTATACAAAGTGTTTTCCCCACCATTCTGGGAATGAGGACAGTCCCTTTTGATTTGGAAAAATGGCATTGTTTTGACTAAATTTTTTTATTTTATTTTCCTATACAATTTTCTTTTTTTACATTTTTTTTTTAAATATTTCTTTGGGGGGGGGGGGAACCTTGTATTATTCGTTTAAAGCCCCAGTCACCAATCATATTGAAGAGTTTCAACATTTCATAAATATATCTAAAAGCTTACCAACCAAAATACTAACAAATTGGATTACAATTGGTGAAATAATAACAATTTGGTAATAATGAATCATTATTTGTGTATTCACACAATAACTGAACAGAACAGAACACATTGTTTATTTCACCCAAGTATACAAAGTATCCAATTAGGGCAATATAACAAAGCAAAATTATTTAATAAATTATAAACTTCCGGTAATATTAACAATAGGGATTTGCAAAAACATAATTAAACTATTGATGCTGTTTACTTGAATATAAAGTTAGTGAATTGCATACCGAGCAATATATTTATAGCCTCTTTGCATCTTTCGAACAAGAATATAATTAAATGTGTTTCTTACAAGGCAAATAATTCCCGGTAAAATAAACATCATTTACTCTTGTTTAAACTGATGCCATTGTAAGATATATTTTCATTGCAGAGAAACATGTCTGAAGACCTCTTCAGACGCAGTCTAGACAGTTCTAATGGAATTCTTCTGCCTTATTATGACCACGATACAAAAATTGTCTTTGTGGCTGGAAAGGTAAATAACCTTATGTATTATCATTGTACAAAAATAATACTTATTTTCTTGGCAATACAATCATAGTTGTCTGCCTTTGCCATAAAGTAAAAGTTATATTGCTTTGTAGTTGAATCGTAGTTTTCTGCTTTTGCAATTATAAAGTCATAGTTGTATTTTCTTATAATAATATCATAGTTGTCTTCCTTGGCAATAAAAGTGTAGTATTTTTCTCTCGCAATAAAGTCATAGTGTCTCTTTTTGCAAATAAGTTATATCTGTCTTCATTTTCAGAAAATCTAATTTGTGTCCTTTTTCAATAAAGTTATAATTGTCTTTAATTGCAAGTCATTCATAGTTGTTTTCCTATTTGTCTGCCATTGCAAGAATATCAAATTTGTCTGCCTTTGCAAGAATATCAAAGTTGTCTTCCTTTGCAATAAAAATCACAGTTGTCTTCAAGATACAGTGGTCTTCCTTGGCATCAAACAGTTGGCTCCCATAACAAGTCATAATTGTTATCTTCGCAAAATAGTCATAGTTATCTTTCATAACAGTAAAGTCATAGTTTTCTAACTTTGCATAAAAGTCATAGTTGTCTAACTTTGTATTGAAGTCATAGATGTGTTACGAGACAATTCAGTCATCGTTGTCTTGGCAAACAAGGTCTGTCTTTGAATAAAAATCGTAAATTAATAATGATGTCAATGCAAAGAAAAAGCCAAATGTTCTCCTTTATGAAATAAAATCTTAGTTGTGCCCCTTTACTCCTTACACATCTTTGACCATTTAAGTACAATAACATTATTTCGACATTGAAGTTTTCGTTTTATTTTACAAATGTGTGGAGTGTTTATTAGAAAACTTACATGTAAAACATTGAAGAAATTATGTAGATGTTTGGTGCGTTCCAACCAAGTGTTTAAATTTATAACTATTGAATAAAAAGTTATCCCTGGTATTTCCAGGGTGACGGCAACATTCGCTACTTTGAGATGACCCCTGAGAAGCCGTGTTGTCACTATTTGAACAACTATGCATCCTCTTCTCCACAACGAGGCCTTGGTGAGTATAAATAGACCCTGGATTGGCTAGATAAGCTGGTAGAGCGCTTGACTACATATCCGAGGATCACGGGTTCGATTCCCGGCACAACCACATAACTTGTGTAGGGATAGGTCATAAAATCATTTCTAGCTCTGATTCAAGTAGGGCAGTGGTTAGCTACTTGTATGAGTTTTTAGTACTGGTGAACTAGCTAACCCAGGAAACATGTGAGTAGTTTAATTAACCCTTTGCATGCTGGGAAATTTGTCGTCTGCTAAAATGTTGTCTGCTAAATTTCTAAAATAAACATTTTCTTTGATTTTTTTTCCAAGAATACTATCAGAATAGCAAACAGTATGGATCCTGATGAGACGCCACGTTCTGTGGCGTCTCATCTGGATCCAAACTGTTTGCAAAGGCCTTTAAAATCTGGTTCCAGCGCTCAAAGGGATAAATAGACCTCATACTGGACTGGCTAGATCAGCTGGTAGAGCGCTTGACTACATATCCGAGGATCACGGGTTCGATTCCCGGCACAACCACACAACTTGTGTAGGGATAGGTCATACAATCATTTCTAGCCCTGATTCAAGTAGGGCAGTGGTTAGCTACTTGTGTGAGTTTTTAGCTCTTTCAGTGCTGGAACCGAATTTTAAAGGCCTTTGCAAACAGTTTGGATCCAGATGAGACGCGGCGTCTCATCAGGATCCAAACTGTTTGCTATTCTGTTAGTGGTCTTTGAAAAAATTTGAAGAAAATGCTAATTTTAGAAATTCAGCAGATGACATTTTAGCAGATGGCAAATTTCCCAGCATGCAAAAGGTTAGTACTGGTGAACTAGCTAACCCAGGAAACATGTGAGTAGTTTAATTTACCGTCTTGATATGACAGAAATGCTGTTGAAACTGCGAAAACAAACTCAAATAAACAAAATCAAAAGGGGCCAGGTGTTCAAATATTCATAATGACAAATCATATTAATTTATATATATTGTATATTTTTTTTATTTTCTATATGTACACCAGACAAGTGTGTGTAAGATATATAATCAAGGTATAATAAAGGTTTTATTTGTTTGGTCCATTTCATGATTATATTTTGACTTCATAATTGTGATTTTGATTGTACCATTCCTATAATTTCTCTCTGAGAAATCGGAAAGTGACTAAATAAATACTGGAATATTATAGTGGTAAAAGCATTATAATTATTATAAAACAATATTTTTATGTCCCCCAGTCTATACTGGGGGACATATTGTTTTTGCCCTGTCCGTTTGTTGGTTTGTTTGTTGGTTTGCACAAACTTTAACATTGGCCACAACTTTTGCAATATTGAAGATATCAACTTCATATTTGGCAAGCATGTGTATCTCATGGAGCTGCACATTTTGTGGGATGAAAGGTCAAGGTCATCCTTCAAGGTCAAATATATGGGTCAAAAAGATAACTTTTGCAATATTGAAGATAGCAACTTGATATTTGGCATGCATGTGTATCTCATGGAGCTTTGCACATTTTGAGTGGTGAAAGGTCAAGGTCATCTTTCAAGGTCAAAGGTCAAATATATTGGTCAAAATCGCTCAAAGGGAACAAGGTGTTTCACAAACACATCTTGTTTCATTCTTAGATTAAAATCAATTTACAGTTTACAAAGACTTATCTAATTATTTTCTAGGTGTGATGCCCAAACGTGGCTGTGACATCAACAAGTGTGAGGTCATGCGATTCTATAAACTCCATGCTGCAAGAAACTTTGTAGAGCCCATATCCATGATTGTTCCAAGGAAGGTAATTGCGTTGCTAATTTTTCTTCTTCTGGCTGAGGACCAATGACCGAAAAACTGAAAAACTTTTATTTGTAATTGATTATAATTGTTTTGATTGTCTTAAATAAGCTTTCAATTTGTTGCAGAAAAACATTTTTGTAAATTTCGTAAACAAAATCATGGGTCCAAGTATTTATTTGGCTACAGTGGTTCCTAGCTTTTGTTTACATGTGTCATGATAAGCTTGCGTGTTGATTTCTGTGAACCAGTTTGCATGTGCACAAAATGTACATGGTTGAGGCTGAGGCTTGAAATCAGTCCCGCATTGCTTTGTAATGAATGAAAACCATAAAGGGTAAATAATCCACATATCTATCAGTTATTTGATTAATTTTTCTTCAAATCCTAAGTTTCAATATGTTATACACATCCATTGAAATTATATGCATAATCATCATATTTGTCTTTTTTACAGTAATTCTCTATTTTACCCATAGATGGGGACTAATTTGCACTAACTAAATCAGTAAAAAAAAATCAGTTTGAAAGTCAGTACAGGATAGTTTCAATACAGTGTTTAATTTTTCTTACCATTTCTACTTAATATATATTTCAAATGGTTTCAAGAGATCTTTCCGCCCAAGATCACTTCCATTCTAGAATACACCTAAAACATATCTATATGTGCTGTACATAACATATGGGGATAAAATGTACAAACATATCTCATCTGTTATTCCTAGTCAAAGGCGTTTCAAGAAATCTTCCCACAATACCACTAGTACATTTCTAATACATGCCTATCACATATATATACAGAACGTACATCAACATCAAATCTTTTTTTGTCATTGTTCATACCCCAGCATCTTATAAAGGGGTTTAATTTAGTTATGAAGTTGGCAGAAGATTTCCAAAAGTGGAAGAGGAATTTAGGTTTATATTGTTACTAAAGCTTTTAAAATGATTTGGGTATTGCTGAATGGCCGATTGACTTACTGCCTAGAGGTCTTAAAGACACCCCTGTCTATTTCCAGTCGAACGTGTTCCAAGACGACATTTTCCCGCCCACTGCTAGTGCTATTCCCTCATTGAGTGCGGACGAATGGATCAGCGGACAGAATAGGGACCCCATACTGATATCTATGCAGGTACTCTCACTAAACGCCAGGTCACAGTGGCAAAGTGGGTATGGTGTCCGCCTAGCGACCAGGAGGTCACGGGTTTGATCCCCACTGTGGGAGCATTCTTTAGATCTCACCCAAAGACACCAAGTACTGGTTCTAGTTCCAGGAAAGGGACTGAAGAGCGTTTCAAATAAGCCTTAGGCTTTTGATGCAATAGAGCTAAAATAGATAGGTTTAAAACTACTTACGCCGATCACCAGGGATAGAAACCAACATTGTACAGTTGAAAGAAAGGTTTACAGTTGGAAAATAGGTTTTAAACTACTTACGCCAATCACCAGGGTACAGTTGGTTGCCCAGACCGGCAATCATCTTTATAACTTAGGTTGCCCTGCCAAAGGGTTCTGATCCCAGGACCATGTACCATACATGTCATGTGTATCTAATGCTTCCTTTTTACAAAATAAAATTGTATTACAATCCAACATAAAGACTGTCAATGAATGTTTCCTTATTGTTTATTTTCAATCTTCGTATTGTTATAATTTCTAATAAAAGGCCAGTTGTTGTTTCAAGCTTTTAAAAAAAATCCACGTTTCCCAGCCTGACTAACAATTTTGAAATTCACTTGACCGTGCCTTTATCCATTTGCTCCAGGTGAATGGGCAATTACTAATTTTAATCTATGGTCAATATGCTGCAATTCATATTGTTCCATGTATAACTTATTTTGTTTCAAATATAGTGCTTCTTTTTTACAGTTTAGTTAAGTTTATGTTGTAACAGTAAACTTTTACCTTATACTATACCATGTCATTTATGTTGTAACATCTATTGCTTCTTGTTTTAGTTTAACACTCAACTTTTATTTTGATATAATATTTTGAACTTTCAATTTTGTTGAGCCGGCTTGCTGTACACTTAGCATAGCTGTCAAAATGGTTGAGTGTATGTAGGTGCGTTCTGAGAAACCTGGGCATAATGCATGTGCGTAAAGTGTCATCCCAGATTAGCCTGTGCAGTCCGCACAGGCTAATCCCGGACGACACTTTCCGCTTAAACTGGATTTTCGCTAAGAAGAGACATCATTTAAAGAAAAATTCCATAAAAGCGGAAATTGTCGTCCCTGATTAGCCTGTGCGGACTGCACAGGCTAATCTGGAATGACAATTTATGCACAAGCATTATGACCAGTTTTCTCAGAACGCGAAACATAGGTAGGTGCATTCCTTTGTCAGAACTTTTCGGGAATGCACTTCCATCATTCATCATGCAGTTTTGAACGTACCAAAAATGTAAACTATTTGGAAAAGTGCATGTGGCCTGTGTCTCAAGCACAAAGGTCAAGGATACAATGGTCATAGGTCAATATGGGCATAATGCATTGGTGTGGGTTGTATCTTCATCATTCATATGGCAATTTTAAAATAACTTATGTTACTGATGTAGAGACAGCATGTTGACATATATGACCATGGATCGCAGGTCAATGTGAAGTTGTTTTAGAAGTCAAAGGTCAAATTTGGGTATGATACAGCTGGTTTGAACTGTAACTTAACCATTCATCAGGCAATTAACCCTTTGCATGCTGGGAAATTTGTCGTCTGCTAAAATGTCATCTGCTGAATTTCTAAAATTAGCATTTTCTTCGATTTTTTTCTAAGACCACTATCACAATAGCAAACAGTTTGGATCCTGATGAGACGCCACGTTTTGTGGCGTCTCATCTGGATCCAAACTGTTTGCAAAGGCCTTCAAAATCCGGTTCCAGCGCTCAAAGGGTTAAAATGACTAACTTACCACAAATATTCTGCATGTCGAGATGGCATGTTGCATGCAAGACCTATGTCTCTAGCTGAATAGGCAAGGTCACTCTTTGAGGCCAAAGGTCAAATATGTGAATTATGCAGCCTGCCCTTACCTTGTAATTTAGCAAGCAAGTTAACCAATATTTTCCAAAAAAGTTCACAACATGGAGAAAAGCATATCCCTTTTCAATACGTTCACCTTTGTTGAAAGTATAGGTTGCGTGTAATGCCTGTGTGCCAACCTCAAAGGTTAAGGGCACGCTCATTTCCAATTTATAAATCCTCTGGCGCCTTCTCTGCAAAATAGGAATGCGTCAGTCAGGCCTTAACACATTTGTGCTAGCTCTTTAATTATCTTCCATACCCTTTGACAGATTTTCTTGAAACTTGCCACAAATGTTTAGGTCATTGATACAATGTGCAGAAAGCATGAGTCTTTCATGCCAGCTCAAGGTCAAGGTCATTCTTCAAGGTCAAAAGTTTGAGTCAGGTCACTATCTCCTTTACCAATTATAGGATTTTCATCAAACTTTATCACAATCTTTATTGGAACGATATGCAGAAGGCGTGAGTAAGTCACGCTGGCACACAAAATCAAGGTCACCACTTCAACGTCAAAAAATAATTCTTGGCGGGGGCTGTAGCGCTCTCTTGGACTGCCTTGTTACAATATGACATTATTAAGAATGGGCACAATACGTTGCTGAATCACGTTGCTGACATTTAGTGTGCGTTATGTCTGTAAAAGTTTATGTTGTGTTTCTCAGTGTTGTAACTCTGTTGTGTCTCTTTAGGATCAGCGAGTGGTCAATGACCCTTCCTTCATCCCGTCTAATGCCAACCGGCCACAGGTAATGTGATTGTTTATTGTTGGATGCTATAGAGTCTTTATTTTTATTTCTATTTCCTCATTATTAAAAGAAATGTCCTCCTTTTATTGACATAAGACGAATATTTTGCCCTATTTCAAATATCAATTATTGTTTATACATAGGCTATTTTATTTTAACCTAATTGCTACAATAACACAATACAGTGGGTTAACAAATACATTTTCCTATCTCCAGTCAACAGGAAGAGGGAATGTTTATTAGTTTAGTAGTGTATCCATAAGCGCTGGATAACATAATGACACAGCATTAGATTCTTAACACTCTTCTCTACAAATTGTTTGATGTAAAATGTTCTTCACAGTTGTGTGGAAATATTAAAATTATTCACATATCCACAGACAAGTTAATAAAAAAATTCTTCTTGTCCTCAAGAAAATATTACTTGTCCAAATTTTGACTGAGATGTGTGGATAATGTTGACTCTTTTTGCAAATAATTTGACATTTTAATAACAAATATAAAAAAGCAGAAATTTTCTACAATTTCTTTTAAATCTATAATAATTTCTATTAATACATATGCAAGTTCAACAAATTAGTGACAAATGTTGGTCTTATCATAAGATGTATGAGGGTTTTGCCAATGACATAAAATTAATGACATATACGCATTTCTTTTTGCATATTTTTCTACAGTTTTATTGATCTCAATACTATTCAATTCAACAACACTGAAGGTCCACTATAATGTGATTTTCAATATATGGGTTGGTAAATGACCCCCTTTTTATACACTAATTACGAAATCCAGTTTGGCGTTTCATTTATATCAGATGAACGCTTGCAAGAGTAGTGTGACAAACACAAATCTTACTCGCCCGAATTCATATGCTATTACTTATATGTTTCGTGTTCTGAGAAAACTGGGCATAATTCATGTACGTAAAGTGTCGTCGCAGATTAGCCTGTGCAGTCCGCACAGGCTAATCAGGGGGGACACTTTCCGCTTTTATGACATTTTTCGTTTAAATGAAGTCTCTTCTTAGCAAAAATCCAATTTAGGCGGAAAGTGTCGTCCCTGTCGGACCGCACAGGCTTATCTGGGACGACACTTTACGCACATGCGTTATGCCCAGTTTTCTCAGAACACGACTCATACAACAGTTCTACATCATTGGCTTTCATCGCATGTTGCATCCTTAACAACTTCCTCTTACTGCAAGCTGTCTGTCCATCAAATAATGTTGTAAAATCAGCCCAGGCTGCGGCTTGTGTTTACCATAACTGTGCAAGCCAGAGATCAAACTGAACATAGATAAGATATCTTTTATTTCCCGAAATGCCCGAGAGCTAAATGTGTTTACCGTAGCGCTATTGGTACAACTTTTCGGATTTGTTTTTTTATAAATAGCAAAGGTCAATTCCAAATCTTTCTCACTGTAGTTGTTTAAAAAAATGCACTATCAAAACTTTTGATAAAAAGTAAAAGATTGTTATGTTCTCTGTTGTTTTTTTTATGTTATCGAGCTTAATAAATATATTAAAAAATTTAAAACCATATAAGCCCAAGGATAGGTTTAAATATTGAGAACCAAATAAGTCCAAGGATAGGTTTAAATATTAAAAACCATATAAGCCCAAGGATAGATTTTAATATTAAATCACATATAAGCCCAAGGATAGGTTTTAATATTCAATCACATATAAGCCCAAGGATAGGCTTAAATATTCAATCACATATAAGCCCAAGGATAGGCTTAAATACTAAATCACATATAAGCCCAAGGATAGGCTTAAATACTAAATCACATATAAGCCCAAGGATAGGCTTAAATATTAAATCACATATAAGCCCAAGGATAGGCTTAAATATTAAATCACATATAAGCCCAAGGATAGGCTTAAATATTAAATCACATATAAGCCCAAGGATAGGCTTAAATATTAAATCACATATAAGCCCAAGGATAGGCTTAAATATTAAATCACATATAAGCCCAAGGATAGGCTTAAATATTAAATCACATATAAGCCCAAGGATAGGCTTAAATATTAAATCACATATAAGCCCAAGGATAGGCTTAAATATTAAATCACATATAAGCCCAAGGATAGGCTTAAATATTAAATCACATATAAGCCCAAGGATAGGCTTAAATATTAAATCACATATAAGCCCAAGGATTGGCTTAAATATTAAATCACATATAAGCCCAAGGATTGGTTTAAATATTTAAAATGATATAAGCCCAAGGATTGGCTTAAATACTAAATCACATATAAGCCCAAGGACTGGTTTAAATATTAAAAACGATATAAGCCCAAGGATTGGCTTAAATACTAAATCACATATAAGCCCAAGGATAGGCTTTAATACTAAATCACAAATAAGCCCAAGGATAAGCTTAAATATTAAATCACATTTAAGCCCAAGGATAGGCTTAAATATTAAATCACATATAAGCCCAAGGATTAGCTTAAATATTTAATCACATATAAGCCCAAGGATTGCTTTAAATATTAAAAACGATATAAGCCCAAGGATAGGCTTAAATTCTAAATCACATATAAGCCCAGGGATAGGCTTAAATCCTAAATCACATATTAGCCCAAGGATTGGTTTAAATATTTAAAAAAAAATAAGCCCAAGGATAGGCTTAAATACTAAATCACATATAAGCCCAAGGATTGGTTTAAATATTAAAAACAATATAAGCCCAAGGATAGGCTTAAATACTAAATCACATATAAGCCCAAGGATAGGCTTAAATACTTAATCACATATAAGCCCAAGGATTGGTTTAAATATTAAAAACGATATAAGCCCAAGGATAGGCTTAAATATTAAATACCATATAAGCCCAAGGCTTTTGATGTTATCAGGCAAAAACAAAAAGGTGTCAATTAAAACTTTTTCATTCCATGCCAAAATGAAAAGTTTTAAATAATAAAGAAACGTGTTTCAGGATGAGACCATTAACCAGATGCCAATGATCACGACGTACCGGGCCCTGTCTGGTTCCCAGCAAAGAGGGTCGGGTGACACGGCACCGGTTAGTCGGTCAGATATCCAGAAACTGCCCGCATCCATTAAGAACATCAAAAGGCTAAGCACCTGTGAAGATATCGTGACATTGGATCCAAAGTCCAGGTTAGAATCCTTAGTCCAGTATTGCCTTGATATAAAATTTGTAAAAAAATATTATATTTTTTTCTGTAACAGTCCAATATGCAGGATTTACCTTAGTCCACTATGCACATCAATAAGTTACGTACCTGTGAGGATAATGTTGCCAGCTGTTGTTGATAATGTGTTAAAAAATATATACATAAAGAAAAAGCGTCTTTGGTAGGGTCAGTTTGTCAGATACTCAGGTGACATGATACTTGATGTGGAGATATTGTCACCTTTGATACGATTTTAAAGTATGTCATCAATTTTATAATAAATTTAACCTGTGTAAATTTGGAAAATATATTAATTATGTACCTATGACGATATTGTCTCATTGGATCCAAAAGCAAGATAAGTGCTTAGAGCATTTGTAATGAATGAAANTTAACCCTTTGAGCGCTGGAACCGGATTTTGAAGGCCTTTGCAAACAGTTTGGATCCAGATGAGACGCCACAGAACGTGGCGTCTCATCAGGATCCAAACTGTTTGCTATTCTGATAGTGGTCTTTGAAAAAAAGTGAAAAAAATGCAAATTTTAGAAATTCAGCAGACAACATTTTAGCAGACGACAAATTTCCCAGCATGCAAAGGGTTAAATGGTTTATGTGCATTTTGTCAGGTTATTCCAGTACATTGATATCTCAAGCAGTTATTGCCCTTTCATTATTTGTGGCGTGTTCTGAGAAAACTGGGCAAAATGCTTGTGCGTAAAGTGTCATCCCAGATTAGCCTGTGCAGTCCGCACAGGCTAATCCGGGACAACACTTTCCGCCGAAACTGGATTTTCGCTGAGAAGAGACTTCATTTAAACGAAAAATTCCATGAAGGTGGAAATTGTCGTCCCTGATTAGCCTGTGCGGACTGCACAGGCTAATCTGGGATGACAATTTACGCACAAGCATTTTGCCCAGTTTTCTCAGAACACACCACATTTGTTCACTTGTACTTTCCCATGCTTTAAGTAAACTCCTCAATCAACCAAGGCACATTTAAAGGGATGATTCATCGGTTTCATTGATATTTTTGTCTTGTGTACTACACAACATCTTAACTTTGAGGTCGCCATGGCGTAATGGATATGGTGTCCGCCTAGCGACCGAGAGGTCACGGGTTTGATCCCCTCTTGGGGAGCGTTCTTTAGACACAAAGACATCTAGTACTGGTTCTAGGCCCAGGAAACAGACTTGATAGCATTTTCAATAAGCCTGAGGCTTTCAATGCAATCGAGCTTAAATAAATAGGTTTAAACTAACATCTTAACTCTTTTGAAGGTTAGAAGTAAGGTGACAATAGGTTTACTTAATGACATGATCTATTCATATTTCTAAAAGAATTGAATAAATAAATATATTTTTATAACATTTCTCTTTTTAAGGTAATACCAGTACTAGTGTCGAAGTTACATCACCTACAAGAAAGACCTTACAAAGGTCATGGTCTTCCAATCAGGATCCTCCCCCAGATGTCATAGCCAATGGCATCAAAGGCTCTGGTGATGTAAGTTTCTATTATAAGATCACAATAAATGTTTCTATATTTAGATGGTGGCATGAGTTTCTATTCATAGATGGTGATGTTTATTTCTATTTTGAAAACTTCCCTTATGAAGCTTGTCTTTGAGAGTTTGAATCCTGTAAAATTCTTATATTCTGACAATCTTAATCTTACAACACATAAATATGCTTCACTATAATATGAAAAGGCAAGACACTTTTAATATTCTGCATGGTTTTGCCACAATTTTTTGAAAACAATTATTGCTTATTTGAGCTTATATTTTTCTATTGGGTACTTCTGAATGTTGCCTATTTATGCTTCCAAAATAATTTCAGTTCCGGAAGCATTCTTAGAGTGTATGCATTTTGCTAGCTGTATTTGACGAAATGTGTTTGATCTATAGCTTATATTTATAACTTATAGTGGCTTGAGTTCACTTACAGAAATGTGTGTTTCATTTGTTATGTTTTTTACTACTCAAAATCAACAGAATTTCGTACAATATTTTGTAAAATAAAGTTAAAAAATTAAAAATCCGTGTTCCATAATATTAATTTTTATAGCGATTTCTAAAATTTCAATACCAGATATGTTCTGGTAACATAGATGTTTGTAGATATAAAATGCATGTTTTTTATTTTTTTGTGACAATTAATTTCATTTTTATTTCCCGCATTGATATCTATTCATACGACACATGAACACTAACATGGTACCATTTTAGTGTTATTGTGTTGTATGAATAAATATATTTGCGGGATATTTTAATGGAATTAATTGTGTCACAAACAAATAAAAAAGTGCATTTTATATCTACAAACATCTATGTTACGAGAGAGCTATTTATGTGTTTGTTTGTATTTTGCTGAAATAGACGGGGTAATGGTTCTTTTGCTGTTGTATTTGGTTGAAATGACTAACATTGTAATGTTATATGGACTATTCTCTAACTTTCTAATATCAAATGGTGGGTAACTTATGTTCACCCACCAGTCTAATAGTGTTGNTATTTGTGGCGTGTTCTGAGAAAACTGGGCAAAATGCTTGTGCGTAAAGTGTCATCCCAGATTAGCCTGTGCAGTCCGCACAGGCTAATCCGGGACGACACTTTCCGCCTAAACTGGATTTTCGCTAAGAAGAGACTTCATTTAAACGAAAAGGAGGACTGCACAGGCTAATCTGGGATGACAATTTAGACACAAGCATTTTGCCAAGTTTTCTCAGAACACGCCACATTTGTTCACTTGTACTTTCCCATGCTTTAAGTAAACTCCTCAATCAACAAAGCACATTTAAAGGGATGATCCATCGGTTTCATTGAAATTTTTGTCTTGTGTACTACACAACATTTAACTTTGAGGTCGCCGTGGCTTAATGGATATGGTGTCCGCCTAGTATCGAGAGGTCACGGGTTTGATCCCCTCTTGGGGAGCGTTCTTTAGACACAAAGACATCAAGTACTGGTTCTAGGCCCAGGAAACAGACTTGATAGCATTTTCAATAAGCCTGAGGCTTTCGATGCAATCGAGCTTAAATAAATAGGTTTAAACTTACATCTCAACTCTTTTGAAGGTTAGAAGTAAGGTGACAATAGGTTTACTTAATGACATGATCTATTCATATTTCTAAAAGAATTGAATAAATAAATATATTTTTATAACATTTCTCTTTTTAAGGTAATACCAGTACTAGTGTCGAAGTTACATCACCTACAAGAAAGACCTTACAAAGGTCATGGTCTTCCAATCAGGATCCTCCCCCAGATGTCATAGCCAATGGCATCAAAGGCTCTGGTGATGTAAGTTTCTATTATAAAATCACAATAAATGTTTCTATATTTAGATGGTGGCATGAGTTTCTATTCATAGATGGTGATGTTCATTTCTATTTTGAAAACTTCCCTTATGAAGCTTAGCTTGTCTTTGAGAGTTTGAATCCTGTAAAATTCTTATATTCTGACAATCTTAATCTTACAACACATAAATATGCTTCACTATAATATGAAAAGGCAAGACACTTTTAATATTCTGCATGGTTTTGCCACAATTTTTTGAAAACAATTATTGCTTATTTGAGCTTATATTTTTCTATTGGGTACTTCTGAATGTTGCCTATTTATGCTTCCAAAATAATTTCAGTTCCGGAAGCATTCTTAGAGTGTATGCATTTTGCTAGCTGTATTTGACGAAATGTGTTTGATCTATAGCTTATATTTATAACTTATAGTGGCTTGAGTTCACTTACAGAAATGTGTGTTTCATTTGTTATGTTTTTTACTACTCAAAATCAACAGAATTTCGTACAATATTTTGTAAAATAAAGTTAAAAAATTAAAAATCCGTGTTCCATAATATTAATTTTTATAGCGATTTCTAAAATTTCAATACCAGATATGTTCTGGTAACATAGATGTTTGTAGATATAAAATGCATGTTTTTTATTTTTTTGTGACAATTAATTTCATTTTTATTTCCCGCATTGATATCTATTCATACGACACATGAACACTAACATGGTACCATTTTAGTGTTATTGTGTTGTATGAATAAATATATTTGCGGGATATTTTAATGGAATTAATTGTGTCACAAACAAATAAAAAAGTGCATTTTATATCTACAAACATCTATGTTACGAGAGAGCTATTTATGTGTTTGTTTGTATTTTGCTGAAATAGACGGGGTAATGGTTCTTTTGCTGTTGTATTTGGTTGAAATGACTAACATTGTAATGTTATATGGACTATTCTCTAACTTTCTAATATCAAATGGTGGGTAACTTATGTTCACCCACCAGTCTAATAGTGTTGCTACTAAGAAAAGCTTTTAAAGCCCCTATACCGCTCAAAATCAAAGAAATATTTTGTTAAAATATTTCTTAAAATAAAGTTAACACATAAACAATCAGTGTTCCTTATAGCAATAGCCAAAGTTTCAACGCTAGATGTGCTCTGATTTGTGGTACAATATATTCAACACATTTTCATGTACCAATTAAGTGTTCATGTGTCGAATGAATAGATATCGTTGCGGGAAATTAAAATGGAATACATTGTACCACAAAAACATGAAAAAGAGCATTTTATATTTTGTAAAATCTATGTTACCAGACCACATCTAGCGTTGAAATTTTGGATATTGCTATAAGGAACACTGACTGTTTTTGTGTTAACTTTATTTTACGAAATATTTTACGAAATTTTCGTTGATTTTGAGTGTTGTAGAGTCTTTAAGCCAATGAACTGCCACTGGGTAAATAACATATTTATTTTTTTCACAAATAAGCTAGGTGGTATTTACTAACACAGTTGTTCTATTATTTTACAAAATCCTATTTTAATGTTATAACAAATATGTTGGGGTAAGATACAATATCATGTTAATAAGTTTGTAACATTTCTATCATTCTTTGTCTTGAATATGAATCTAAATGCAACTACAATTTTGAACAATGTATAGATGCTTTTATTATATAGCATAATATTTCCAGTCTATTGCAGCCAGTATATACACCATTCAATAATTTCTGGAGGGTATGGGGTCGGTGGGGTTGTTATTAAAGGGGAGGCAGGGAGAGAGCTTAATAAATAAACCCTAGAGTCAAACATATTTGCCTCGCTCTGTGAAAAGGGGGTTTAATGCATGTGTGTTAGGTGTCGTCCAACATTAGCCTGTGCAGTCTGCAAAGGCTAATCAGGGACAAAACTTTTCGCTGTAATAATATTTTTCAGTTAAAGAAAGTCTCTTCTCAGCAAAAATCCAGTTTAGGTGGAAAGTCGTCCCTGATTAGCCTGTGCGGACTGCACAGGCTAATCTGGGACAACACTTTACACACATGCATTAAACCCCCATTTTACAGTGCAAGGCTCATATTTGTCTGAATAATCTCAGCATCAGAAAAATATCAAAATTTTAGTTCGATCTAAAATGGAACACCTGTAAAGTCAAATCCCCCAAGGACCTGGTTTCATTCAGAATGTCAAATTCTCGCCTGTGGAGAAATAGCTTTTGATCTTGAATCTTGCTTATGCCTGCCACTTCATCCCTAGGGCACACATTGATAGGGGCATTGGATCGGTATTATTAAACACAGTGATGGAAATAAGCAGAAGCATGCAAGTCCTACACTGGTAAATTGTGTCCCGTTCTGAGAAAACTGAACAAAATGCATGTGTGTAAAGTGTCATCCCAGATTAGCCTGTGCAGTCCGCACAGGCTAATCATGGACGACAATTTCCGCTTTTATGGAATTTTTCATTTAAATGATGTCTCTTCCTAGCGAAAATCCAGTTTAGGCGGAAAGTGTCGTCCCGGATAAGCCTGTGCGGACTGCACAGGCTAATTTGGGACGACACTTTACGCACATGCATTATGCCCAGTTTTCTCAGAACACCACACAATTGTGAACTGGGCTTGCTCAGATTCTCGGTTTCATATAGCCGGGATTGTAACATTTTCTTGGTTTTAAGTAGTAATATGAAAATTTGGGCCAGCTAGGTCAAACTGCTTATTTCCATGACTTTTAACAGCATGTGCATGTTCTTCTAGCCATACCTGCTGTCTTTCTCTTCCTTTTCTAGCATCATGGGCAAGGGATTAGCGTGCATAACGCAGCCAAATTCTTTGAGCACAAAGAAATCGAGATTATCGACCTTAAGCATGCACACAGTGAGCATGGTGTTCCAGCAGCAAAGGGAGAGCACTCCCCTCGATCTGCACTGGTAAAGGGAGATCACTCTAACAAAAGCTTAAATCTGAAATCTACACAGGGGAGATTGATTCTAGGGGAGATAAATGAGGACCAGAGTAAAGCCAATGTGAGTGCTGTGTAACCTAGAATGTTGTGCTTTATCATGGATAGTAGAATCATGTATAATTATGATGGCTAGACTTGGCATTTATATCTCATCCTATGTATTAGCTGTGTGTTATTGCAATGCCCATAGGAGAATTATATAAAATAACTATAGACAAAAATCTATTTTTAATACCATGCCACAAAGTGGAAGGAGGGAAACTGGAATACCAGTTGTTCGTCTGTCAGTCTGTCACTAAGTGTTTGGGGTCCGCGCATATCTTCTGAGCCCTTTGACCGATTTCTATGAAACCTTCCACAAATGTTATGCTCATTAAGACAAAGTGCAGAAGGGTTGAATCAGCACTGCCAATTTAAGGTCAAGATCATACTTTTAGGTCAAAAGTTTGAGCCTCCATTTTGTGTCGTCTGTATATCTCTGATACCCTTTGAAGGATTTTCATGAAACTTAGCAACAATCTAAAGGCTATTGAGACCATGTGACGAAGACTTGAGTCAGTCACGACGGATCAAGGTCAAGGGCACAATTTGAGGTAAAATAGTTAAGCCTTAATTTATTTTATATCTGCCTCATATCTCTTCTACCTATTGAAGGATTTTCATGAAAAGTTCATGTCATTAGGAAAATTTCCAGAGTTCATGTGTCAATCATTCTAGCTTAAAGTCAAGGTCACCACCTCAATGCCTAAAGAATATCAGTGGGGGATATACCTGTCTCTTTGACTGCCTTGTGATGACATGGTTAAATAGATCAAATTAAAATATAAATATACCGTTATTATTCAGTTTTTTTTCTCAAAATACAGTCGAATTGTGATTATACCAATAGTTACTGAAAATAATAATGTTTTCCTTATAATTCCATCTTTCCTAAATAATGCAAAAACATCATTCAATATTGTCAATAATAGATTTGACCTAAAATCATTAAGTATGATTACCATACTTTAATGATATAGATATGTATACAAGATGTTTTGCTTTTATATATTTATGGAATATTGATTCTTTAAATCTACAAGACCACTTATACATTCATTAACAGTCTGCACTTAATATTGTTGTAGAGTAAAACGTTCCAAAAAAAAATTGCCACTTACACTAGAGTTTTTATGATAATATAACAAAGTAATTTTGTTGAAATAATCAATATAATCTTATAACATATCTAGATAAAATGTTTACCTAAATTACTCAATGCCAAATTCAACATATTATTATTCCCCATTTTGAAGTAAAAGGCAATATACTGGAACAACCATGGACGTTTCTCAGTCTGCTGGAAGAAACAAACTTGTCTGAAGGTGTTTTTTTTTAACTTTTCAATGTTCAAAATTCAAACTTGTGGTCATTTTTCCTTTTAATAGGAATTTATGCAAGTGCCTTTTTTATCATCCTATGTTTGAAATCACAAAATTAAGTTATGCCCCTTTTTCAATTAATAAATTGCTATATAGTGCAACATGCAGCTTTGGAAGGTATTCTTTGTCTCTCTTGTGACAAACTCTAGTTAAGTTTAGCCAAGTGATATNGCTTATTTTAGAAATTCAGCAGACAACATTTTAGCATATGACAAATTTCCCAGCATGCAAAGGTTTAAAATGCTAGTATTACAGATTTCATTTAATGGAAAAATCTGGATTTCTTTACAGTGCAACTGCAGCAAAATAAATAATCCATTACATTGTAATGGGAAATAAAAATCATTCAATCAAGGATTGATTATACAAATGTTGGAATGTCTATTAAATGCACCATATTGTTTAAAACAACAGATGAATAAGTCATTCTGTTTTTGGTTTTATTTAGAAAAAAGGTGAGGCCTCTTTGGGGAAGCAATTATTAGGGAATATTTTGGGCTAAATGAATTTCGCTTGAGTTGCAACTGTACACCGACTCTTTCTTCAGCAGATTTCTTGGCTTAACTTACCTGTTTCCATTTTGCTATGTATATCCTGCTTGTAGACTGTACACATTAAGAAAACCTGGTCTCCGCTAGCCCAGCCTGACCACCCAACGTGGGACGCGGGCCCGAATCCCCCTGATACCGATCCAGAAGTAAGTGCTTTGTACAGTGTGACGCATACAATTGACGGGCAAATAGACCACATTTTGAACTCCAACTTTTAAGGGTTCTATTCACTTGTGTCACGTGAATATTCACATTTTGAAAAAAATATGTTTGGTCAGTTCAGTTTAAATGACAATTAATAACCCGATGGGTTTAGGTAATTTGTTTGGAAATCTGCTGTAAATGTGCGGAAAATTCAGTCTTTACTGAGTTCTGATATTATACCTTTTTTCCCACCTTATTTTCTCACTTTGCTTATGTTCATCCGAATAACATCAGGGTTCGTCTAAAGATGTACCAGTTAGTGCTTTTTTCAGTGTAGCTTGTAAAATACAAACAATAAAAAAGAGTTTTCCCCCAGGATTCAGATTGTAACAGTTCGCTTTTTGTGTCACACTTAGCTGAGGTTTACCCTTTGAGCGCTGGAACCAGATTTTGAAGGCCTTTGCAAACTGTTTGGATCCAGATGAGACGCGTCTCATCAGGATCCAAACTGTTTGCTATTCTGATAGTATTCTTTGAAAAAAAAATCAAAGAAAATGCTAATTTTAGAAATTCAGAAGATGACATTTTAGCAGACAACAAATTTCCCAGCATGCAAAGGGTTTATCTGCAAAGTTTATCTGCAAAGTACCAACTCAGAAGTATATCTTGCCAAAATTACCTGATACAAAGAATTAAAGCCCCAATAGTTACCCAATAAATATAATAAATCAGTGTTTCTTATAGCAATATCCAAAATGTCAACGCCAGATGTGGTCTTGTAACATGGATGATTGTAGATACAAAATGCTTGTTTTTATTTTTTTTGTGTCATAAAAAAATCCAGACACGAAAAACTACAAACAAGCATTTTGTATCTACAAACATCCATGTTACCAGAACAGTCATCTGGCTTTGAATTTTTGGCTATTGCTATAAGGAACTTTGATTTTTTATTGGGTAACTTTATTTAAAAAAATACTTTACGAAATATCTGTTGACTTTTGAGTATTAATGGGGCTTTAATGCACTAGAGCTGTTCACTACATAAGTTTTCGCTTTTGTTGTGCACATGTTTAATGAAGCCATATAACAGTAAAAGTAGTGTTTAATGCTTTGATCAATTTAACTCGATTCTGCTATGGTATCTAATGTTTTCACCATAAGGATATTTTTAAAGTATGCGTGCTTAAAGGTTAGCGTCTGATTAAAATTAAGTGAGCTTGTTATAATTTGTGAAAACTGACTGACGCTCATGCCATTCAATCACACTGCTTACAGAAATGTCACTTTTGTACTGAAGTTATGGAATTAACAATTGCAATTGTGTGTAACAGAATATTACTGTAAGTTGTTCTTGTAAGTTGGTCTCCATGGAATCCATGTTTGCTCCAATAAACTTAAGTTTGGGCTCTGTTATTTCAAATTTGTCACAATTGCCTCATTAATTTTTATGCCCCTGGTAGGGTGGCATATAGTGATCACACTGTCCGTCTGTCTGTGTGTCCTTCTGTCTGTCTGAAATTCTGTCACACTTTGCGTTTAGGTTGTGCGTTAAGGTTTCGAAAAATGTGGATTTTTTTTGCAATATTGAT